>JAJHSJ010000005.1:98118356-98409010 GCA_021015155.1 Magnolia officinalis | reverse complement strand
GATTGCAAGCTTTCAATGAACAATCATGGAATTGCAAAGTGCAAACAATATTCACCAAATCCGCATTACAATCTTTTCGGATCCAGCTTGAAACTTGAAAGTAATGTAATTGCAAGGTAATGGGATAATAGGATGCTTAAAAATGTATTTCTTTTTTTGTTTCCAAATAGTAATGGTACTTGTGAGGCCCACATTTGGGTGACCTTAGCCATTCATCTAGTTGTGAGTTTCATTGATTGTTTGGATCATGAAAAGGTTGTTGGAGTATTTCAGATAATAATAATACAAAAAATAGCTAAAGTGTGTGTGTGTATGTGTGTGTGTGTTTTTTTTTTTTTTTTCAAGTGTAGAAGTTTGTCCCACATTGGAAAGGGAGTAGAGAGTGATTGTCATGATGTGCCGTAGCGGCCATTATGGGGTCGTAAAGGCTGTTACATAAAGGTAATGCTAGCAACCCTTACACGTTATAGGATTGCAACGGCTGTTATGGAAAAAATAACCCGTAATGTTGTTATGGCCCCCCGTAATGGCCATAATGGTCCATTACAGTGCAAATACATGTTTTTCAATCTTTTTTTTTTTTCCAATTAAAAAGAGAGAGACCATAATAGCCATTACGGCCATATTAGTTAGACAAGCTCTCCCTCCCTCCAGTCATTCGACGGTAGTTGTTTTCTGATGGTTTCCGTGTCGGGTTTTTTGCAGTTTGTGCACGCTATGAGACTCCATACGCTGGGCAATTGTATCCTAGGGATAGCGTGCTAGGAGCCTGCTACACCATTTGACCTCACCAAGGGGTGCGAACTATCTCAAAAAGAGCAACATAGTCCATGCCTTAACTCAGAAAAAAATCTGATTCGTCGTCATTTGTATTACTGCTTTCACCGATCTTCAAATCAGGCATGCCGTTCCATTTCATCACCAATTTATTTTATCCGTGTTCTTCCCCGTGGCATTAATTTCAACAACAACAAAGGTGACTTCTGAAGAACCGAACAATCTCTCAATCAAGCATTGTTATTCATTCAATCACAATTTGGTTGTCCACACTATCCAACTAATTATTGCAATTCAATTCAATAGTGCATCCAAAGGTAACCTAATTTGGGCAAGCTGGCAGGAAATTATGAGACCAATGCGATGCCAAACCTCTGCAATCGGAACCATTCACTCAATCGGTCTGTCTACAGATGGCCCACATTGCAAAAAACCACACTGACAGATAGCTAAAACAAAGATGCCAGTGATTACTGTCCAGCAAGCCGAAGCCGATTAATCGGAAAGTTAGAATCGGTCATAGTTTTGAACGATGGCAATCCACAGTAGACCCATCAGATGACCGGAGGACTACAGTTTTAGGTTCTCCCGCAGACTTCCAAACCAGTAAACCATGGACGACCTAAAACCTAAAACCCAATGAAAGAAGAAAGAAGAAAGAAGAAAAGGAGAACAGGAATAGACCGGCTTACTCGCATCCTGAACCGGCAGACCTGCCATGAAAAGAAACCGCCGGTTCGCCGTCACCTGCGGTTGGAGGAAGAGAACCGGGTTCAGGGCCGTTGGAAATCGGAGGCGGGAAAGCAAACGGTGGAGGGCGTAAATGGTGGTGAAAGGGGCAAAAGGAGGGAGGAGGGAAGTGGTGGTGGTGGTGGTGATGGTGGTGGAAGAAGCAAGGTGGGCCATGGAGGGATCTTCTGAAGAGAGGACAGGAGATTGAATGGTGGTGATGATGGTGGGCCAGCTGTGGTGGGGCCAAGGAGTGTTTGCACCCACTCTCCATCTCGAGTTGGGTAAGTCCTGCTTCTCTCTGGGCTTGCCTTTAAAGGGTTTTAGCTCCGGTGAGATGGACAGATGTGGGGCCCAGTGACGTGTCCACTGAATCCAACCCGTCTATAAGATGGGCCACCTTAGAAAACCTCTAGAACCCAAAATTCAGATGGGCCACCTTAGAAAACCTCTAGAGCCCAAAATTCAGATGGGCCACCTTAGAAAACCTCTAGAGCCCAAAATTCAGATGGGCCCACATCACAGGGAACATATTGAGATTGAATGCTTGTCATTTATTGGATTTGGGGTCCACCGTGTTGTGTATATTGATCAAGGACGTTTAGACCCTTCATCCAGTTCAGATGAAGGGTCTGGACAAAAATCAGGCTGTCTTGATACTCATGCGGACCTTTTTGAAATTCAATGGTGGGCGTCTCAAGTCATTTTAGTCTAACATGATCTTATATGTATGTATTAAATCCTAAAATATGCATGCGATTCTAATCCTTAGTTATGCAAAGCATGCATCTGAACATAGGCCATTGGTTTTGGTCCATCCAAACGTCTACTTCGTTGTGCAAATGTGGCTTACTTTACTTTATTGAGCTTCATATATTCGCCTAGTGTGGTCCGGTTCAGGCCAGGCCAGGGCCATTGATGAATGCCCCAGCCAACCTGTGTTCAATATCCAAACTATCATGCAAGTAGAAATGATGATTTAGATATACTGGCAAGTAGAGCTGTACACGAGTCCAATCCATTTGAGATTGGCACGGTTCGACTTGGCTCAGCCACTAGGTGGCTCCAACTCGAACTCAGTTCGGCTAGGTCCTCAAGCTTGATTGGTGGCTTGGTTTGGTCAGTAGCTCAAACAGTTTGAGCCGAGTTCAAGCCAGTGCATCATTTTCTCAAAGACTTGGAGTGCACCTTCAATTTCTCACAATATGCAAAATAACCACGACGGTTTCCAAATATTTCATCAAACACTCAGTAGACAACATCAAAATCAAGATGAAAAGATAGTTTTATCATTTAATGCTTTTCTTTTAGTAGCGATTTATTTCATATCCATACCTTCCTCGCCACTAGCTAATTCCATGGTGAATGTATGCACCCGAAAACAATACTTCATTGAGTCATTTCATTAAACACTTGATGAGCAATGTTAATATTAAAATAGCTGACTCACCGAACTAGTTGGATCTGAGTTCGATTCGAGTTGAGGTTCTATCCCAGTCTATTCAAGCTCAGCCAAGCTTGAACTCGGATTGAAATTTTTTCGAGCTCCAAAAATCAGCTCGACTTGGCTCGAACTCAATTTCGAACCAAATCAAATTGAGCCTTTTCGAGTCAAGTCGAGCCAGTTAAACGAGCTAACTTGGTTCGTGTACCGCTCTACTGGCAAGTAACCTTATCACCTAACATATATGTGTAGTTTAAAAACACTTTTGAATATTGATTATATTTATGCAACAAAAGACATTTATATGCTACTTCTTTTGCATGTAACCGGTCTATAAGACCAGGGCCATGACTCGACCCAAGCCTCTTTTAGCATATGGATGGGGCTAGGGACAAGCAAGGGTTGATGGGCAAGGTTAGCACGGTCCATTGCTACCCCAGAGAAGTGAGTGGATGTACATTGCACAGTAGTCGTACTTTAGTTGCTAATTTCAACCCAACAACACATTTGCACATATGAAACATCTACACTTCCCAACGGGTTGGAATCAAGTCTTCTTTATGAAAATCAGACCGTTACATTCTCCCAGTGTACCACAGTGCAAGCATATTTTACTAGCTATGGTCCGCTCGAGACTTATAATGGACTGAAATTTGGAACATTTACGCTAGGGCATGTTTGTTTTATCAATTAGTATAGCAATGTAAAGAAAATGTATAGTGATTATAAGTTATCTTATTTATCTTATTTTTATACCGACAACATCTGCATTTGACTGTCAATTCTACCGACGCGGATTAGCTATTGACAGGTTGAGTGGCGAGACTCCACTGAAGTGATGTCACCAAGTTTGGTGGGCCCCACCATGATGTATGTGTTGTATCCATACCATCCATTTGTCCATTCATTTGCATAGATCATATTAGGGCATGATCCAAAAAATGAGTCAATCCAAAATTCAAGTGGACCCCATCACATAAAACAATGGGGAGAGTGACACCATCATTAAAAACTTCCAAGGGCCACAAAAGGTTTCAACCAAGCGTATTTATGTTTTCCTTTCCTTCATGTTTGTGTTAACACGTGAACAGGTTGGATCTCAAATAAACATCATGGTTGACCTTAGTAGGGTTTCAATGGTGGGTGTCACTCTGCTATCAGTTTTTTGTGGTGGGATCTACTTCAGGTTTGGATCCGTCTCATTCTTTGAATCATGCCCTAAAATAGTCTCTCCAAATAGATGGATAGTGTGGATGCAACACGTAAATCATAGTAGGGCCCACGGAACCTGGTGACATCACTTCAACAATGACTCTAGCTACTCAACCTATCAGTAGCTATTCCATGTCCCAATTCTAGTGTTTGGTTCATTGGTAGTGAATTTATAATGATGATATTTTTATATTATTTTAATATTAATTTATTATTAAAGCATATTAATGTTATTATTTGGATTGAAAATTTTCATAACAATATTGTAAAAAAGTATAATAAAATTAAATTCATTTACTTTGCATTATTAATGTAATTGGTGAAACAAATAAACTCTAATAGATTAGGCAAGGTTAAAGGCCAAACTAAGCCTAATATTTCTTAAGAGGACCGAACGTGTAACCCAATCTATATAGAATTCCATCCAACCCAATCTTAACCCAAACTCCTCTATGCCTGATCTTAGGTAACTTAACCTAATCCGAAATACACATGACTATTCCCGCAACCGCGAAATCACATCTCCTTTATAAATAGGAGACGCCTAACGGTGAAAGGTACATACACATTCTCACCCCTAAACCTCTATCAAACTATTAGACACAGATTCCAAGCCCGACTTTGGCATCGGAGAGTCCCCTCATTCGCAAAATCACATCTCCTTTATAAATAGGAGACGCCTAACGATGAAAGGTACACACACATTCTCACCCCTAAACCTCTATCAAACTATTAGACACAGATTCCAAGCTTGACTTTGGCATCGGAGAGTCCCCTCATTAGTCAGGGTCTCTATTGTCATCTTTCTGTGCAGGTGTCGAAGTAGTGAAGGGAGTGAGCCAAAAACCGCATCAACACCACTCAACCTGAAAATGGCTCAAACTGAACCCAACTGGATTGACCATTCCCAACTCAACCTGAAATGGCTCAACCCAAGCCCAACTCCTACCAAATCAAGGACATGGACAACCTGACCCCACCCGACCCTGGTAGGGTCATGTAGCCTAGCCCACGAGGAAAGTTCATATCCCGCATAGACGTTTCACACGCGCACTTTCCTACATGCTTGCAAAATTATTAAACCCCACCATAAACCCGAGCGCCCACTGTACTCTGGCAGAGTATGATGGATTATACGCAGGCACGTATAGAAATTATCAAAAATTCTATACATGGGATACATGCAATAGAAATTAAACAGTCCAAATCATAGGTCCCAGTCTATATATGTTGATGCAAAAAACTGGTAACCTTCATCCGATCTACCACTTGCACATGGATGAAATAAAGGAAACCCTGGCTAGAGTCGGGGACCCTCCGATGCTGAAGTCAATGATAGGAATGTGTATGAAAGGTTTTGAGAGGAGTTTTCTGCCTACCTTGTAGCTTGGAGGTTCGTGTTTTTATAGGAATGGGAGGGTCTTGTCGTGCAGAGATTCTCTTCCTTATATATCAGAGATTTGATATTGATCTGTTTCTAGATTCTTTCCGATCCCGAGATCTTTAGAATCGGGAATCCATTCACAAGATATTCGGAACGGTATTTTCATTTACACCGTCTTTTGCTTGCTTGACCTAGTCTTGACTGACTCTGATGATAAGTTAGTCTTTGCTAGCTTTTAGGGAGCAAATTGCTCGTCATCTGTCGGATGAAATGGAGCCGATTCATAATCGATGTCATTTCTTAATCCGTTAGCTTACTATGTAACCAAACTAGTTTGGGTTGGTTTTATGATCGGTCAGGTGACTTATGAGCTTCGGGCCTTAATCGGCCTTTTAGATGCTGCTACCTCGCCTTTTGAGCCAAGCTCATGCATCTTATATGATTCGCCTATGGCTCCTGACTTTATGAGTCTTGGTCGAGGTTCATCCCTTGTAATCGGAGCTTAGCCTCTCCTTTAGGCGTTTAGTTCGTTTGCCTCAACCGGGCTTGCCACCTTGGAATCTCAAGCAGTGTTAGTAGAGTTGGTCCATTCCATAACTGGGTCTCCGGATTTGTCGTACTTTTTCCCCAACAACATATGTCATGAAAAAAAAAAAAAAAGATATTTGATGATCTGACCATCGGATTGGTAAACATTTATCGGACCGCTCAAAAGGCAAAATATCCAACGGTCCTGTTTCAACAAACAAGTGTCAATGAATCATAGACTATAAATCTTCAAACAATATGATTTTCGAAATACGACCTATCGACGGTAGTTTCCACAATCCAGTCAGTTTAATTTAAGTTAAGATTCGTCATGCATACTATATCTGAGTTCCTGCGTATCAAGCATGGTACTCTGCCAGAGTATCACATAGCTCCCCATAAATTCTCACTCCCTTTGCCGCTTCTATCCGAGATATCCGTATTCCAGAAAGAAGATGTCGGGAACGATTTTCTTCTTCCCCTCCACTCCAGCTTCTTCTTCTCTCTTTTATAAGAAGCTAATCTCAGCCGTCCATTCTACCACTACCTTCCTTCCCTTTCATCACCACCATCATCATCAGCTGAAGCAGCATCGACTTGTAGCGAAGAGGGAGAAGGAGGAGCAAAGGTCCGTTGTATTCTGCAGTTCGAGCTATGAAGTCGGTGGAGGTTTCACGGACGGTGAGGATTTCGCCACGGCAGCATCAGCTCTAGGTCGTTTCTATGAAGAAGAAGAAGGAGAGGAGAAATGGGACTCTTCCAGATACGAAGCGCTTCTCAAAGGCGGTGAGCAGGTTGCTTCTCTCCTCCAGGAGATGGTCGATCTGGTAAATAAAATCCCACTCTTATACCCATACATACATACATACGGTGGCATGTTCGTATATTCAATTGTCATTATCCTTAAGAACTTGAGAAGTTCTTCACGAATCCAGCCGGTTGGATCACAAGTTAAAGTCTGCCCATTAGATAACTTCCAAAATTTCATGTGTGTGACATCCAACCCGTCCAATAGGTTGGCCCCACCACGAGAATCACTGCAAAAATCAGCCACGTCCACTCATTTAGTGGACCACATGTTATTTTGGGAGATGGCTAAGAACAGAAAATGAATTCAGAGTAGGTTAACTGTCTCCTCGGAGATGAGTGTATTTCACTAGAAAACATGTGGCTCGTAGAGATGTAGACAGACCATTGGAAAACTGTGGAGCTGAGCACGACCATGTCACTATCTATAGGACTAGTTCTGCCCCACACAAGTGCAGCAAGACAACAGAGTCCCTAGGATCAATCGGCCCATCTCAAAACTTTAACTGCAATTCTGGCTGCACTAACAGATTGGAGCTAGAAATCTACGGAGGAGACTTGTTGCATAAGAACTAAGGTTTTGTAGAGAAAGGGGGAGAGAGAGATGCAGCGATTTTTCTATATCTTTAGTTATTCTCTGCTCAGGATTTTGTAGGGAGCAAGGATTCTCTGTCTCTGTAAAAGCTAGAAGCATCTAAAACTGTCATGAATTTAAAATGTTTTCTTGTTAAGAAACTTATTAAAACATTTTTCTGTATCTTAGGGGCCGTTTGGATGCCTGTAACTTCTGTAAAATGTAAGAAAGTGTAGTTACATGTAACTTTCATACAGTTGGTGTTTGGGGGAGAAATCCCTCTGGATTTGGAGAATTTGGACCAGTCACTGTTTTGCTTTTAACCATCCAGTTGATGGGCATTAATTGGAATAGTTAGGATTGCTTGGTCAGTGTGATTTTAGAGATATGCTCATCTGCAACAGAGCCCACAGTTTGGATGGCCTGGATGGCTACACATCAGTGCCACATGTGAGGATGAGTCACCACCATTTTTTAAATGGTACAAAACTGAGGTAGGAGTCTAGCCCCAGATCTACATACGTACATAAATAGGTACATATATAAAAACATACATACATACAACGACACATTTTTTTTTTTTTTTTTGAAAGATAATGAAGACTTTATTGAAGCAAAAGAAAAACAGAAACAAAGGGGAGAGCTGGACTGCTGAGATAGCCGACCAACTACTCTCCTAAAAAGAGTAAATTACAACCCTTAAGCTTTTCGACAGAAGAGGCCCACTCAACTATTAAGTGAATCACCCTATGAACAGAAAACTCCACCGAGTTAGTAATACCATTAAAACATCTCCCATTCCTTTCTTCCCACACGGCCCACCAAACAGCCAAGAGAGACATCTCCATAGCTTAGTCTTTTGCTTACCACACCTCATACCATGCCAGGCCTGAAGAAGGCCTTGAGCTGAATCTAGGAAGGTCCAGGGAACCTCAAAACGAGATAGAATTTCTGTCCAAATCTGATATATGAACGCGCAGTGAACAAAGAGGTGGTCCACCAATTCTTCATCTGCCATTTGTATTTTCAATTGTCATTATCTTCAAGAAATTGGCCTTCGTTTTTTTCTTTTTTCGAAGTTCTGTTAATGTTTCTCAAGTGACCAACATGTCCATTTTCCAAATATTGAATTCTTGAGCATGACCTCAGCATGCACCGTGTGGCAGAGATATGACAATTGTTCCAAATCGTCTGAATTTTCGAATGCCTATTCTGCAATACATGTTGAGATTCCTGCCCACTGTTATTGGATGGTGGGAGAAATGTGCTGGTGTGAACTGTGGCCACACAATCGTTTCCCTGAATTAGTACTTACCATTTTCACGGTCACCCTGTTTGCTCATTTTTCCAATTGATGTGTAATCCATGTATTGAATCATGTATGCTGCAAAAAAATTGCATTTCTCCCAGTTCTTTTGAATTGCCCAATGCCCCACCCAATGTTCCATCTTTGTTCTTTATTGTGTAATCCCATATGTATGCATTAGGCAATGCATGTACTTACAGCCATATGTGCTGAATTCGCAAGTGTTTCTAACACCCAAGATGTCCTCATCTGGGCCCATCCATGCAGTTATCTCACTCAAAATTTACGTGTGTCCTCACATTGGGTGGGATACTGTTTGAAACCAAATGGGTGGATAAGAAAAGGCTTGTCCAAGGTTTTGTAGGCTGTCCATTTCTTTCAGACATTGTGGCCCAACTGATGAGCGGACCAACAGATTATTTTTTTTTGGGCTGGACTCACCAGCTGGACAGCTTCTATCTCACACATACATGATGGAGGTTGTGGAATACACACATGGGGATTACAAACCTCCATGTAGATGCACGTATGAAAAAAATATCATCATGAATATGAGGAAACTCAAGAGCTTTGCATATTTTTTCCCAGTCTCCTTGACATGGCCTCCTGAGGACTCATCATGCCTATTTTCATTCTTTTCATCAGCATCTAAGCCTTGTACCAACTAATTAGGGTCATCTGCATAAAATCATGTGATGCCGTTCTACTCTATCAAGGACCATATAATCAGTTTCATTCTTTTCATATGTTGACATATATGGACAAGTACATACTTAGGCAGGGGTGCGCGTGTGTGCACCTGTGTGCAGTTGGAGGATATGAACATGGATGAAACATCAGAGGCAGCGGCAGTGGAGTTAGTTGCCCAAGGAGTCATTGGGAAGAGAGTTGATCAGATGGAGTCTGGATTTATGATGGCTCTTGATTACATGATCCAGCTTGCCGAAAAGGACAATGATGACCAGGTATGTACTTGCCATGCCAAAGATTTTGTTTTCCACAATTCCAATTTTGTTAAACACGATTGTGCAATTTTTGAGAAATTGTAATAGAGATTAAAAAGAAAAGAAAATGGCTGAGAGAAACAACCACCAGTCATGTTTTGGGTTCTCAATTACATAGGGCCTTTTAAAGAGATTTGGTATTGACTAGAATACCTCTGTCAACGAATGTTACTTCAAAAATTGTAGAATATGTTGAATGCCAAATACAGTGTTAGTCTTGACTAATTGCTTTAGATGCTTTGAAGCATGGTTTTAAGACTCGTCCGAGTTGGGTGTGACTCAGACAAGTCCACTCTGCATTCAGCACTTCCTGATTTGGTTTGATACCACAAATTGGCCCGACTCAGACAAGTCCACTCTGCATTCAGCACTTCCGGATTCGGTTCAATACCACGAATTGCCCTGATTCAGACAAGTCCACTGCATTCAGCACTTCCTGATTTGGTTCGATACCACGAATTCTCCCCACCCCCAATTTTAGCAAGTTGTGATTCGGGCGAGCCAATACTCCTCCCCAATTCGAGTGAGTTGTGACTTAAGGCCGAACAATTCAATCTGAGTCTCCAAGTCTAAAAACCATGCTTCATAGTTGTCACTTGGAACTGGTAAAGGTTTTTTTTGGACATCTGAAATCCAATCTGAAATTTGAGCCACTGCCATCTTGACATACATTGCTTGAAACTATTCCTTCGCGTTGCCGCAGACTGAGGGAGAAACTATTTAATACATTTGGCGAATTGACATATGTCGGATGCCTTCTGTATAAGTGAAGAGTGAGAATAGGCCTGGTGTTCTCCCGTGGGAGATCCTCATATGTTAACAGCCAACCATGCATGGGATGGGAGTTAACCTGAAGCAGAAGCAGTTAAGGATCAAAATTCGGCCAAGACTCTGTTTCGGTGGTCACTGTTCTGTGTCAGCCCCACCAAATATATATTTTCAGACTGAGTTGGAGTGAGTCTTTCTAGTTTCTGTTCCTGGTTGCAGTCCTAGACTGAGTTTTGATTCCTTCAATAAGCTGAGGCAATACATAGATGAACAAGTTCCATGTGAAAGGCCAGATGAGTAAGTGCCCACACATTTGGGTCATATTCATTTAACTCTCATCCTTGGAAATGCGGAATCCAGATGGAGAGAACAATATTGCCGCATGCTTTAATTGGATTTGTGAGCGATTCAAGACCCGAAATAAAAATGAGAACACATAAGAAAGGGAAATTAGACATTTTATGGTCTATTCAACTCTGTAGATGAGATTTTTTCCCCTGGCAGTAGAGATGGTGGAATAGTATAATATGAAGAGATAAGGTGAAAATCTTTACCAAACAGTTCTGTTCAAACTTCAAACAGAACAGGTATTTCTGTTCTACCCTACACAAAACAGCCTCTTTCAGAAAACTTTAGGGCCTGTTTGGTAGACTCCTGAAAATGGGTTCTTCTCATTTTAGTTAATCATAATTATTTATTAGAGATCATGATATCTAATACATAATTATGATTAACTAAATGGAATTATGTACTAAAGATCATGATCTCAAATATACAAGTATGATTAACTAAAATGAGATGAACCCATTTTCAGGCATCTACCACAGAGGCCCTTAGCCAATATATGGTGTGCAAAGTGCAACACTTTACTAGCAAGTGACTTGTTGAGGTAGCCTACATGATAATGCCAGTGAGATATATGACATTTTCCTCTTTTGGTAATTCTGTCAGGTAACCTACATTTTCCTCTTTACATATGTGCAGTGGTGTCTTCTACCTTATTATTGACTGGGGAAATCTAATAACCCATGCGAAGCATATATAGTCCCTTGTTGGGCATGTGGCACTCAAGTTATCCATGCAGAAATTCATTGGGCGAGTTCCAGTATGGATGAACCTTGTTAAACAAACCATATGAATTGGACAACACTGCACAAGTGGACATCTGTTTAATGGCCCTTTCTCATTCAAAGCGGATGGTTTCCAAATATTTACCTCATGCCCATTTTCGTCCGTCAATTGGACTGGTGAGATTGTCCAATTGATGAGATGTTCCTGTCCACAGTGCGACTCACCCTAATGAACTGTTGTGCTACATGTTAGCGAAGAGCACCAGAAGGAAATTGGTGCTCTCCATTTGGATCGGCTTCACCAAATGTGCATTTAAGTTAGGGCGGAGCTATTGTCTGATTTAAGTTTCTGTGTTTGTATGGTGTCCTGTTATTTGGTTTACATTGACAATTTGACGTCTTGCTTTTGGGTGTCCAGCGCAAGTCGCTGTTGGAGGTGATCAAGGAGACTGTATTGTCCCATCTTACCAAAAAGTGCCCCCCGCATGTGAGCCTGTCCTTTTGGCATATGTTGTGATATTTCTTCACTCTAAGAAGTTCCGAATTCAACCATGTCTGAACATTATCCTTAAAAGGTTCTGTTCTGGTTTGGCAACAGGTTCAAGTGATTGGTCTGCTTTGTCGAACTCCTGAAAAAGAAAGCAGACATGAATTGTTGCGCCGAGTAGCTGCGGGTGGCGGTGTATTTACCGGTGAGAAAGGTGCAAAGGTTCAACTTCCAGGGGCAAATCTGAATGATATTGCTAACCAGGCAGATGATCTACTGGAGGCATGTAACCAATATCTTGCATGAAAAATGTTCGCATGCTTTCTGTTTCATAATTTGGATTTGGCATCAAAGCATGCAAGATTTTCTTTTCCCTACTTTTATAATGTATGGTTTGATTTGGAAGTTCATGCATATCATGATGAATGAAGCTGTCACTTTTTCCATAGAGGAATTACATGATAGTTGACAGGATATGAACATCATACTTGGCTTTCAGTTTGTTTAGGTGGGGCCCATGTTTGGGGTTTTCAGTTTGGGCCTGTCATGGATAGACCATGCCCTAAATATCTTCTTTATTGGACATGGTGGCCACCAATCTTGGGTCTTTGTTCAACTGAATAGGGACTTTGCAGTCTTCTTAATATCTATTTGCAGGTCACAAATCGAAAGGTTGGGATGGTCCAATCTGGCAGAGTTTTGGGTCGTAGTTCATCAATGATGGGCTGCTTCAGGCCAATCGTCTGAATCAAGGAAAACATGAAATCCACTTGTACAAACTGAAAGTATACTGTGCCAATCCTCTGCTTGAAGATCATATGATTCCTGTTTCTATAATTCTGCTCTCTACCTCTCTCATTTTGGTATACCTTCTGTCTTTGTACTTCTGATCCGAAACCCTTGGCCCTATTTTTGATCCTGAACATTTCAAAAATTGGATGGCATTGTTGGTATCTGTATATGAATAGGAGTCCTGCTCAACATCTTATTCAAAGTTTTCTTAAAACCCTCTCATGGGCAAAAGATAGGGTACGTATGGAGTTAGGAAAATGCCTTTTCTTTTCTTTTCTTTCTTTCTTTTCTTTCTTTCTCTCTTTCTTTTCTTTCTTTTTTTTTTTTTTTTTTTTTTTTTTTTTTTTTTTTTTTTCCTACTGAGAGAAATTGTTTTGGGATCCGTGATCTATGTTTCTTGTTCCTAAGCAGTTATGGATTCTCATCATCTTCATAAACTTTAGAATTTTTAATCTTACAGTTAAGTGAGTTCTTCAAAATCCTGCAAACTAATATGAAATGTGTACCTTTACTTGCTTTCAGTAAAATGTGAGAAACCATAATGGTAAGTTGGGGAATGCGAACAAGACACGTGAGTGGGGTCCTCACTGCACACTGTGAGAAATTCAGGCATTCATCAAGTGGGTCCTACTTTTAACATATCAACGTCATCATCTAAGCCTTAATCCCAACTAATTGGGGTCGGCTACATGAATACTTTTCCGCCATTCCACTCTGCAAAGGGCCACAACTTCAGTTAGACCATTGGTCATCGTCTTTTCTTACTACCTCCACCTACATTCTTTTGGGCCTTCCCTTTGCCCTTTTAGAGCTCCTAAATAGCACGATTCTTAGTCTCCATTGCATATGACCAAACCATCCAGTCTACTTTCTCTCATTTTATTACCTATTGGTGTTACTCGTAAGTTCTCTCATCTTTCTACTTTGAACATATCCTGACCGAAAAATTAGGGTGGTATGCTTCTCAAGCAAGTGTATATTCAACCTGAACCACTGGTTATTTTTATCTCTTTCCATATTTCTTGTACAAATGTTGCCACTTGAGGAGTGGACAAATCTGATTTGTCGACTAGGTTATACTTCCGGTGGTCTCTCACAATGAATGGCCCAGATCTCGCACGAATGTGCCATGTTGCCAGTATCTATTTATCACTTGTGCAGAAGTGGTAGAGTACTTTTGATGGTAAACAGAATCATATGTTGAAATACAGCAGCAAAATTTAACATGATTTACCAGATGTGGTTGCAGAAAAGCTCAGTCATTATTACTATTGAATTTATCAGATAGAGAAGGATGCATTTCTGCATTTGCACTTCCATGACACGAACCCGAAGCTGAACATGCAAAATCATAAAATGGCATATCATAACTTTCATGACCTGTATATGGCTCGTGATTTTTTCAAGATTCTTCTAAAATGCAGTTAATTGCTAATTATTTGCACAGACAATGGAAGCTAGGCCATCAATTCCAGATCGGAAGCTGCTGGCGAGGCTTGTTTTAATCAGGGAGGAAGCCCGGAACATGATGGGTGGTGGAATATTGGACGAAAGAAACGACCGGGGTCTGAGTACGCTCCCTGAAGCAGAGGTCTGAATTCATCTAAGGTTCCGGTTTTTGCTGATCAGATATAACATTTCTGATGAATTTCTCAGCTTTTATTATGTTATCTAATGTGGGTAAAATTGTTAAAATATTTAGTGATGCAGCATAGTTCTAATCATGAGCTTTGATAAGCTCTTCATGTACACACAACACGTGCCAGCATGGCACATTAGTGTGAGATCCAATCCATCCATGAAGGTGGTCTGACCTTCAACGTGTTTTCCCAAAAATAAATCTGGTACATAGCATGTGGGCCCCAATATTGGAAACAGGTGGATGGGTTGGAAAACTTCTGCATGTTTTTCAGAGGTGTACATTTGTTTTGCCAACTGTGATCTTACCTGACCAGTGGATCGACCTGATTCTTGGGTTTGGGAATCAATATAGTGGCTCCTTTGTGATGGATGGATTGGATCTCAGACCTATCATGCCATGCTGGCAGCCTGACACATGTTTGGTGTGTACGTGAGTTTTATTGTGCTTGTATGTGTGCTTAGTAAAGCTCATTAATCATTTTTGAATACGGTTGGTAGAAATGGTGGTCTCAATTCTCAACTTGCAAGAGCTGTTGAAAAAAAAAAAAAACCTCAGCTTGCACAGCTATGATGAACTGAAATGGTACACATTTACATCTGCTGTTTGAAGGGGAGCTCGTACTTTAAAAATCCATTCTTTTCAAATTGCATACACATTTTGAACTGGAATAGTACAAAAGTGTACTATTTCAATTCCTGAAAGACATAATGGCTGCATGCAACACAATCTGGATTGGTCTAGATATCATTTCATTTTTGGCACACTCCACCCGAATTAGGTGGTACTGGGAAGATGCTGGCCTATGTAATGCATGGATAAAATCAACCCATCCATCATATGCGTCAGCCATGTTACCTCCAGGTCCCTAAAATCATGATGATCTGTGAATTAGGTGCGGCACATCACAGTGAAAAAGTTGGGAAGGAACATCCCCCGTTGATTAACTTGGAGGGCCCATCATGTTGTATATATGGAATCCATGTCATTCAGACTCTTCATCTTGTCTGGATGAAGGGTCTGGCTGAAAATCATGCTGTTTCAAAATTCAGTTGGGCCCTTGTGTAAATCAAGTCTGGCTGTCCATTCTCACATTGTTCCCTGTGTTGTGGTCCCCTCGAGTGTTGGATCAAGCTGATTTTTGGCACCAGGGAGTTATACGAGGTGACACATCTGATGGGCGGGTTGGACGACTGTCATACATCACATGGGCATAGCACCACAGTAAGCTTACAGTGGTACCGCTTCCACCCGAGCATGCCCCACATAATTTTATTGTAGTTCTTTTTCGTCGTCTTCATCACGCACTTCTCTGCATATTAGATCTGTGTCAGGCCCGCCTTCAAAAATATTTGAGGATATCCTATCGTGCTTAGTTACCGCAAATGAATATAAAATCTGGAAAGAATTGGACATGCTCTTGGAGACCATTTTGGAGAAATGCTATCGTACTGCCCATGTCATATAGGTTCTATGCAGTTCCATCCTCACCATAACAGGAGGCAAACATGTATATTTATCAGTAGTGGTGATGTGATGGGCCACCATTTGGATGGGCTATAGGTGAAAAATGCAGTGATCGGACAACTCCTAACCATCCAGTTCTTGTGGTGATTTTGTCTGTTAAAATGTAGAGCAAAGTTATGTTTTGAGTTACCCGCCCCATTCTCAGACTACCGATGATTTTAGGATATGGTCCATATGGCTCATCCATCCGGTGGCCCACCAAAACAAGACTACCAATCACCAAAAATTTGCTGTAGGCTAACTTCCCCTACAACCCACCCATTTTTACAAGCGTCTTCCCTTGAAAATGTATGATAGTTTCAAGGGCAAAAATGGAAACAATTCTTCAAAGGCACAAAAAATGGGTCATCCCATACTTGTAGCTGTACGTGAATTCTCTCAAGACAATGGTCCCTACAGATGTAGCCAAGTGCCACTTGTACAATATGGAACATACAATTTTTTTTTTTTTTTGAAGGATATGGAACCTACAATTTCATGAGTTGGCAGTGGCATTCCTCTTCATTTGAGTAGACTGCGACAAAAGATGAGCTAGGTCGTATTCGCTTGCATTTCTTCTCTTTACGGTAGGGCATGAACACATCTACTATTAAGTGCAGGTGAACTTTCTAACCAAGCTGGTTGCTTTGAAACCTGGAAGAACTGTCCAAGAGATGATAAGCAATGTAATGCAAGGAAAAGATGAAGGTGCGGACAGCTCTGGCAAGGATGAGGAAGATATTGCTGCCAGGCGACGGACATCAAGTGGAATTGCAGGCAGGGTTAGTTCCATTTCACTCGGTACTAGAAGCGAGCAGTACTGCAAGAGAAATTCTCAAGTTATTCATCCACGGATAGACTTAAGAAGCGATTTGTGGCACTTGTGCCAGCCCGGCAGACATGTTCGAGATCTGGATCATTGATCAGCCATGGCCCACTGTTAACATTCCCTGGATCCTAAATCAGGCTAGCCAACTCACGGGTGGCAGACACATGTTAGGCCTCTGGGCCAACTCTCCTTTTCCCCCCATTTTTTGGTAAACATGTCACTCTGATATTTGTGTCAGAGTTGTTCGAGAGTGAATGGCTCCGATCTCTCACATGTGCTGGGTTGGCATTTTTGCCACCACTGCCTCTTCAATCTATCCTTGCACTAAACACATTAGCATTCCTTGTTCTATATTTTCAATTTGGTGGATTGGATGACACACTTGCATAATTCCTGACGCTCTTGCCTTATTGATTATTATTATTATTGGGTTTTCCAGGCCAGTGTCACCGACCGTAAACCACGTCCTGTACGCCCCGGGATGTTCCTTGAGACAGTTTCCAAGGTAGAAATTTCATTTCCTTATTTCTTGTGTAATTTTATGCTTCAGTTGTATGGACTGATGCAAAACAAAAATGAAAGAATGAAACATCCAACAGTATCAGCCGATTGGGTTATGGCTCCTTATTTAGAGACATTATACAATTGTCAACCCAAGAATGCCTGCAGTTGGGTTTTCAGTTTGTGCAAGAGGGAACCATGATTCATTTGTCCATATGATTGATATTGTGGCCTGCACTTTGGATGGCCATGCACCAAATATCTCCCAAGGCGGTAAAATCCTAACCCTTCGATAAATTGTGGCTGGCAGATAGATTTATGAAAGAAAATGCAGGAAGGGTACATACTCAACTGAAAAGGGCCAAAGATTCAATGGAATCTTTTGGTTTTTGGGTTGGGAACATATCTATGGCTTGGATCACTGAAGCATGTTGTTTCAATACAATAGATATTCTCACGTTTAGTAATACTACCTCTATCACTTAACGAGCACCTAGCTCTAAAACTCTCTCACTTGACTCAAAACTAGGTCAGGTCAACCTGACTCAGCAAGATTTTGAGCCGAGTCATTAGGGAACTCGGCCCAGAGAGTGGCTCGGCCCTGACTCGGAACGACTTGTTGAGTTGACTCACTAACTCAGTTGCCTCAACTCATCTTGCAATGACTTGGCACAATTCGCTCGCTCTGTCAGAGAGATTTTTAATAAAAGCAGGATGGAGTAGAGAGGTAAATCGAATCCTCTACCTCTGAGGGGATGCCTAATGCACTCAATGAACAGGCCAAGCAACAACAGTTCCTTTTTCCTTATATGGAAATAATTATATCAAATACTCTTTATTATTACTTACAATTTTTTTTTTTTAATAATTATTACTATCAGTTGGGGTAAGGCTCAGATTATGATGATGATAATTATTAACTATCGATTCGAGTTGGTTTGAGTCTAATTGACCTATGTGAACATGAGTCTAGTCAAATTTTCGAGTTTTTTGAACTATGAATGAACATGTATATAAGGACCTGTTTTTATATAATATTTCCTCTCCTTTTATGCATGTAGGTATTGGGTGGCATCTATGCTGGAAGTGCATCTGGCATTACAGCACAGCATCTAGAATGGGTAACTGAAAATCTTCTACTTTAGAATTCTTATCTACTTTAATACTTCAGTGAATGTGGACGGGACCATGCAAATGGAGAAGGGACTTCACCTCATGTGTGAAAGATCCAAGCCACTCATCAGGTGGGGACTGTTCAACCAGGGAATGCTTATGCCAGACCTTACCCGTTGATTAGTATGGATCTCACACTGGCAGGGCTTGTTGTTTTTTGGTTATATGACCTTAAGAGGGGTTTATCTAACGGGAAGATATCTTGTCTGTTTGGCCACAATCCACCCAACGGATCACATGTTGAGATCCTATCTGGGCGGCCATCTGGCTGGGATGGATCATGGATCATCGCAAGACCTATTGAAAACACACCTACAAAGAGAGATTTTAACCAGGATTATCTCCTTAGCCGCGGTTATGACTTTTAATGCCATGTGTCTAACAGTTAGCACTTTTGCGGTAAAGCCTCTTCTCCATCTCACTCATGTGGGTTTTATTGGCGGCTGGCAGCTCTCATCCTTCTCTTGATGAATTGACTTGTGTTTTGTTCTTGCTTACAGGTTCATCAGAAGACTCTCCAAGTTCTGCAAGAAATAGCTTTTTAACCATGCTTGAAGACATTCCCTTGCCGTGTCCCATTAAGACTGTCTTCTTGCTAACTCCTCCACACATGAACAAACCAAAAGCAGGCATCATTTTTTCTCACCGTATGAAGAGGTTAGTAGTTGGTCACAAGATTTGTAAATTTGTGTATTACAACTGTTCAAAATCTCAACTTTCAAACATTTAGAACGGTCTTATATAATTAAATCTATATATGCACATGAAAGAAAAAGAGAGAAAAGAAGAGTATTTCCATTGGAGTCGAGTTTTTTTTTTTTTTTTTTTTTTTTTTGTTTTGTTTTTTTCCCCTTCATATTCATTGCTAGAGAACTAGTCGTGTGCCAAAGGTTTTATTTATTTATTTTTTACACCCAACCACTCGCACACACTCCACATGGGCACTCGAACCCATGACAACGGTGTTGAAATGCAGTGCATCTACCACTGAGCCATGCATCAAGACCTGTGTGCCAAAGGTTAGGATCATCTTTCATCGCTTGCTGTCCAGACCTATAAGAAAATATTTGGATCATTCTGTGTGTGTGTGTGTGAGGTTTGCTAGCCCCCCTCTCACTTTCTCCAGTCACACATTTACATGCGGCTCACATCCGATCTTTCAGGTTTTTGGGTCATCTGAAGCACTGATGATGTGGCCTCCACCATGAATGAAGATGGGGAAAATGAGCCCAGTCCACTTGTCAGGTCTCTCTCTCTCTCTCTCTCTCTCTCTCTCTCTCCACACATACACACAAGCACACTAGTGTTTGAATGTCTTGAACTTGTGATGTGGGCGAGATTGATCATCATCATGAGGGAAGGCAAAGTTCTGTACCGGACAGTGTTCGGGGTGGACAGCCTATCCCCGATTTGTCTCCCCATTTTATGCAGGGGAACCAAGACAAATGAGGATTCCTTATCCCCAATACTAGACTTCTTTAAGGATAGCATGTTGGAGGGAAGGAGTTTAAAAGTTTTAAGTGTTCGCATTTTGGTATTTGTTGGAACATGATATTCTGTACACATCGCTACATTTGCTTCTAAGTTAAAAGTTCCAATGCCCCACATGTGCCACCATCAATTTTCAAGTACTCACACGTGCCATTATTCAAAATAGTAATTTTCATGACTTCTTTATAGAAGTTCTTAGATCAGTGTGGTGTTAGTTGTGCAAGACTAATATGGAAAATAGTAAAGGGATGCCCATCTTTGGAACTATGAGCAACTGGGGCTATAGCACATGAGCTGCACATGAAATGAGGGGATAGAAAGAGAAAATGGTAGAGATTCAAAGGGGGAAAATGAGAGAGGTGGTTGGAAAGGTGAGGGTTACACACAAGGTAGAGAAAGAGAGAGAGAGAGAGAGAGGGGTCGGTGACTGTTATCACTGTTTCTCTTGCTGTGGCCCACTTAAAATTCCTAATTTGCCTACTTTTTATGCTGGTGTGCTAGTGTGAATAAATGTAACAGATGTAAAGAGTGAATGTTACACAATTAACAAGTTGGTTCATAGCCTCTCCTTAATTAGATGCTTGGTGCAGGCTACACAGAGAGAAAAGATGTTAGTGTAGACTACATTCATTAAATGAAGTTGATAAGATTAACTGCAGGGTGAAAGAGATTTGTGGCAGTGTACAGATGTTTTAAGACGAGTATTGGACATTTCATCTCTCCCTTGATCTTGACTGTCCACTTTTCACGTTATTGATCAGATGGGTAGGATCACCTTACAAATAAGAGTTGATGAGGCCAACATGGGGTCCACCAATAATGGACATGCCCCAAAGTTCTAATCCTAGCTATCCATATTTTGACCTCATCAGCTTGAATGTGGATGGTGGTTTATCTCGTTAAATTTCTACATGTTGGTTGCCAATCCAAAGGTTGTAGACCATTCCATTTGGGAGATTTGTGGATTATCATCCCTCCATATTCACGGATTGGATCGTGGAACCATGAGCTCACGTCCATCAACTCAAGCCTCTAAACATGATCCACATCGGTGGGGCTGGAAGGATCCTGTAATTCAAGAGTCAAGAGTTGGGTCTAAACGGGCCGGGCTGGGTTGATGAAATCAACTATGAATAAGGCCAGTCGGGTCCAAAACCTACCTAGGCTCGGCACGTTTAGATCCGACCAGTCCAAATTGAGAGTTGCATTGCCGATGGGGACGACCATGTGAAATTTGGCCCGTTCAGGTGGGTCCCACTGAGAACATGGCCTAGCCCAATAAAACAGGCCGGTCCATCATCATGTCTGTATGTATCTGTCAGCCTACCTGGCGACTGCATGGACCTGATCTTTGTGCCAGGCCCCACCTAGTGAATGGTGAAGATCTGACATAGGTATCTTGTTGGCTGTTGGCATGAGTGGAATTGCGAAGCGCGCCCGCGTGCGAGGTCAGAACCGGTCAAGCCGTTGTATGGATACGCCTCATCTTGTAAATTATGCTGGTCTGGTCATCACGTTGGCCGCACGTCTACATAGAATTGGACGGTTGCAATTCACCTCATGCACTTCTCGCACGCAGATTCGGTAGTGACCCCTCCAGTACCCATTTCGGTCCTGCAAAAGCTGTGTTTTATCCACGCCGTCCATCCAGATCGCGAGCTCATTTGAAGGCATAAGCCCGAAAACGAGGCAGATCGAAATCTCAGGTGGACCACACTACATGAAATAGTGGCGATTGAACGCCCACTACTAAAAACTTCATAGGGCCCACTGTATTTGCCATCCAACCTGTTGATTATGTCACACAGACCTTAGATGAAGGAACAACACTATAAGCTTGATCCAAAACTTTTGTGCCCTTGAGAAAATTTTAATGGTGGGCGTTCAATCACCACTGTTTCCCACGGTGTGTTCTACCTGAGAGTTGGATCTGCATCAAATTCTTTTTTTTTTTTTCGATCATGCCCTAGAATGAGCTAGCAAACTAGCTGGTCGGCGTGGATGTAACACATCATCATGATAGGGCCCACAGAGCTTTTCCACTGCACCCTGTAACTTTGTGTACGGTACCTTGCGGATTTCAGTTTGTACAAGTGGGCCATGGTTTAGTAATCCAAATCGTTGGTACGATGGGATGGCTCATGCACCAACAATCTCCAAGATTGTAAAAAAAAAAAAAACGAAATCTTTACTAGGTGCCCCAGAAATAGACGGTTAAGAAAGAAAACGCAGAGATGGTCCCCATTCAACAGCAAAAAGGCCAAAATAATAAATAATCTTTATCTGGGATCTTCCAAACTAAGGGTCTTTGCTTCATAAGCCATCCACGGTGAGGCCCACCATATCAACGTTCCTGATCACTAAACAGTCGGCCCCCGCCGGTAGAACTGAGAGGCCCAAGGGTACTGTCCGTACATTTGGCGACATTACTGGATATTTCCTTCCCGGAGGTTAGCTAATTCCACACGCCTGTGGGTGCCCTGCAAATTCTCCCACGCGGCACATGTGACTCAGATCTATCCATCACGTGAGGAACGTAGATTTTCTTTCCTAGAAAACAGGCCATCTCACACCTCAGATCCATTGCAGCATAAATAAATGGACGGCTTTTTTGTATGCACTGTGGCCCACCTCAGGAGAAAACTTCCCAATTTTTGAGATATGAGAGCTAAGGATTATTTCCAACCTGATGGAAAGATCTGATCACTTACACGTGTTTATATTGCCAAAATTCCCTTCATGTGGAATGGGCGGTGCTCCACACGAGCGCGGGATTAGGAAACATCCCGACTTCCCCCTTTTTTTCCATGCTTTTACCGCCTTCGATTTCATTTTCCCCCTTTTGTTCTCTCTCTCTCTGTCTCTCCAACAGAAAAACGCGAGAAATAAAAAGCAGAAAACCGAAATCAAACCAAACAAAAATCCAAGTCAATCATCGAATAGAAATATCCCCAAAAGTCCCATTTCCATTCGAAAATCTTTCTGGGTTTTTCGCCAAACACAGTAGGGAAAACGAAATGAAAGTGAACCCCATTTTGTCCGCGTTTGGATGTCCAACGGATTTCTCTTGCAATACCTAGGTGCAACAAAACAGAGTTCAAGTGAATTATCACTTCGTTTTTTTGTGATTGTTTCTGTTTCAAGTGGGGCAATCCAACTTTGGATATTTCACTTGGTTGCACCTTAGGCCGCGTTTGGATGCAATATCGAATCGACTTGCAATAACTGGTTCGATGAAGTGGCGATGACCCAATTGCAGTTACCTTCTTTAGCATCCATGTTGAGGGGTTCGGCTCGAAATTGCATCTGCTTTGGTTCCAGGTTGGAATTGAAAGGAATTTTACTGCAATTTTGTTCGACTTTGGATATTTCACTTGGTTGCAGCTTGTCTGCGTTTGGATGCGATATCAAAGGAACTGCAATAACTAGTTTGATGAAGTGGCGATGGCCCAATTGCATTTTCTTTAGTTTCTGTGTTGAGGTGTTGAGCTTGTATTGCGATCACTTTAGTTCCAAGTTGGATTGAAAGGAATTTAACTGCAATTTGTGGGCTGCTTTGTTGTTATGAACATGAAAGGGAAGTAATTACAAGTTGGTTATTTCCTCTATATTGAAGTAAGTATTGCAATTCAATTGAATAGTGCATCCAAATGCAGCCATAGTTATTTCAATCTGAACTGATTGTACATCCAAATGCTGCCTTAATATCTCTTCCTGCATGTTTCCTCATCTACAAAAACTCCCTTTCACACCCTTCAAACATTCTCTCCCCATGATAGTATTTACTTCGATGCTATCCTCTCCTTCTCTTCCATCTCTTTCTTCTTCTCATGTTGGCAAACAAAACCCAGAAGCTGTAACACATATCGTGAATCAAATACACCGTTTGATCAAACGACCCAACTGGAAATATGATGAGAGTTTGAAGCCGCTGGTTTCGCATTTAACACCTGATGCTGCTGTTAAGGTTATAGAACTTCAGCGTGGGAATACCAATTTGGGTCTTAACTTTTTTAAGTGGGTGTGCAAGCAGTCCACTTATTGTTATGATTTGGATAGCAAGATCTGTTTCTTGAAGTTATTAGTTGCTTTGAATCTATTTAGAGTAGCGGAACGGGCAGTAGTTATGACGGTTAAAGAATGTTGTAGTGATAGTGGTAGTGAGGGAGATGAGATTATGAAGCTAATGGACGTGCTTTACAAGCTTCGTGGAATGGGATTTAGGCTTAGTTACCCATGTTATTGCACTCTTTTGATGTGTTTGGCAAAGTTGGGTAAGGGTCTGGTAGCTTTTTCAGTTCATTCGAGAATGTTGGTAGATGGGTTTGTTCCGGGGTTCGTTGTTTACAAGACCATGATCAATGTGCTTTGTAAGAGCAGTTGTGTTCAGGCAGCTGAAATGTTCCTTTGTTGTATCTTGAAAGCAGGTTTTGATCCGGATACTCATGTTTATACTTCTTTGGTGTTGGGATACTGTAGGGCGGGGGTGCTTTGCGAGGCGTCTCGGGTGTTTGAATTGATGTCTGAAGAAGGGCGTCATCCGAATTCTGTTACATACTCAATACTAATTCACGGTCTTTACAAAGATGGTAGGCTTGAAGAAGCCTTTCGGTTGCAGCGGGAAATGATTGAGAAAGGCTGCAAACCAGTGTATATACGTATACAGTCCTCATCAAGGCCATGTGTAGTATTGGATCTATCAATCAGGCATTTTCTTTGCTAGATGAGATGGTTGGAAGTGGATGTAAGCCGAATGCCCATACTTATACAATATTAATAGACATGTTGTGTAGGGAAAGAAAGCTTGAAGAGGCTTATGGAATGTTCAAGAAAATGCTTGAAGTTGGCTTATTTCCCAGCACGATTACTTACAATGCATTAATCAATGGCTACTGCAAAGAAGGGCGGGTTGCTTCTGCTTTTGAGCTTCTTAGTATGATGGAGAAACAAAACTGCAGGCCTAATATACGAACATACAATGAGCTTATCGACGGGTTGTGCAGAGTGCGGATGGCATACAAGCGATGTCACTGTTGAGAAGGGTAGTTAATAATGGTCTGCTACCCAACACATAACTTATAATATTCTAGTAGATGGATTTTGCAAAGAAGCCGACTTGATATAGCTTTCAATCTATATAATGTTATGAACTCTGTCAGTCTAGAGCCCGATGAATTCACATTCACAGGCCTTATTGATGGGCTTTGTAAAGTAGGGAAACTGGACGAAGCACATGAACTTTTGAGTGAGATGGTAGAGAAGGGATTTGTCCCGATGAAGTGACTTTTACTGCTTTAATTGATGGTTTTTGCAAGAATGGGAAGATGGCAAGTGCATTTTCACTACTTGAGAGGATGGCTAAAAGTGGTTGTCCACCCACTACTCTATATTCAACTCATTTATTGATGCTCTTGGCAAAAAAAATAAGCTGTTCGAGGAACACATGATGTTTGGTAAAATGCTGAAGTATGGCTTAGTTCCTTCTGTGGTCACATATACAATACTAATAGATGGGCTTTTCCGTGTGGGTGAGGTTAGCCTATCCTTCGATGTTTTAGAACTGATGAAGCGAGTAGGCTGCCCTCCTAATGTCTATACCTATACTGTCTTGATTGATGGTCTTTGCCGAAACGGAAGAGAGAGGGAGGCGGAGATGCTTTTCCATAGTTTATGTGATTTGGGTGTACTTCCAAATCATGTGACATATACTGTACTGGTGAAAGCGCATGTTAAAGCTGGGAGATTGGATCGTGCCTTTGAGATTCTAAATATCATGATTCAAAAAGGTTGCCGACCCAACCATCGCATTTATTGTATGCTGTTGAAAGGATTACTTGTGTTGGGTAAGGGTGTTGAAACGGGAGCAACTCTAGGATGGAATGTAGTGAGTGGATTAGATATAGAAGAGCATGGAGGCAATTGGTATTCCAAACATGTCTTCAGGGAAATAAATATCGAACACGCATTCGAGCTCAGAGACAGGATTGAGAGGTGTGGCGGGCCTACTGTTGATTTGTACAATGTGTTGGTGATTGGGTTATGCAGGGAAGGAAGAATGACTGAAGCAAATCAAGTAATCCAAGATATGGTGAAAAGAGGGTTCATTCCTGATACGGCTGCTTATGCTTCTATTATCAAAGGATATTGCAATGCGTGTTCTTTTGATCATTGCCTTGAATTTTTGAACCAAATGCTTGAAAATGGTCATGCGCCATCCTTTTCAATGTACTGTGCTGTGATTCAAGGACTTGTAAAGAAGGGAAAATCCAAGAAGCACGAGCATTGGCCGCTGACCTTTTACTGCACAGCGGTGTCACGGATGATGCTGCACTCACACTGTTGATGGATTTTTTGATGAAGGGAGATGAGCCTGGTGGCTGCCTTGAGCTTCTGAAGCAGATTGAGAAAATGCACCGTAAAGAGAGGCCAATGATCTAGTGACTACGATGTCAGTGGGAGAATCTTTGATATTCAAGATGATTTGAACTTGATTCATGGCCATGGATTGTCTCGATTGTATGTATCTTTGTCCATCTTAAGTAGTTGAAAGTGCCAAGTTTTCCTTGTTACCCTTTACTCCATGAGCAATTACATGATCCTCTACACGAGGATTACATACTATCCTTGGGTCATTAATCCGTGCAGGTGGGGTTCTTGATCCGGTTATCCAGACATTGATCTAATGGCCCCACCATTCATGGACCTTGCCCGAAAATCCCCCTGATAGGAGAATTCTGATCCTTTAATTCATGGCCTGCAACTAAAAAGTTATGAAACAAAAGCAGCAATCAGTGCACATTCAATTGGATGGCTAGGATCTTTTGAATTGGGCAAAATTTTTGGGAAGTGAGCCATCAATGTTGCTACCCATCCAATTAATAGTCTGGATCCCCAAACCATGGGCCCCACTTATACAGACAGGGGACTCAAGGATACTGTATATATCCATATCCTCGAGTTAACAATCATATGATTCCTCTTACTATAGTGACTAAACATTGATAATGCTACTTCCTTTCATGATGTTACATAATTCATGGGTGTATTCTTTTGTTAGATAAACAATGGCAAAGAATTTAAAGAGACATGGCCACAGCATATCAGGAACATGACCAAAGAGCTATACTCTACATGGTTTTTTTGACTCGGTGACTCGTCTCGATTAGTTCAGCTTCGAGTTGATTCGCTACTCGCCTGAGTTGGGGGGTAATTAAGCCCAACGGGCCTGAGTTGGGGTTGAATCAGTTGGTGACTTGTGGTAACTTGCTCATGCCTGAAACCGAGTCGACACCGGCAAGTCAGATACAACTCAAACAAGTTGTCAAAACATGATACTCTACCACTGCAACAGTCTTGCTTTGTGCCAGCAACTAGATTCGCACCACAGCAGGTTTACATTCATATAGTGGGATAGAATGTGTTGGTGTGTATGCAATGCAATTGTCAAAATATCCTAGATGAGAGATGGATTGACCAGACTTTAGCTCTTTCAGGTGATAATGCGTTTTCTTACCACACTGCCACATTGATACTCAAGATATAACTATGAAATGAGGAATCATGTGATTCTTGAGCGGAGAATATGTATAGTAGCCTTGGTTCATTGTGCAAATTTGGGGCCCATGGTTTGGTGTTCCAGATTGTTGATCTTGTGGGGTCCATAATTCGTAGACAATTATTCAAAATCCCCATGATGAAACAAATGATCCTTGCCTTCGAGACATAGGTTGCCTGCAAATAGACAGTTAAGAAAAGAAACATAGCAATAGTCTGCTTTCCACTGGAGAAATGTCAAAGATTGGATGGCTAAGATCTTTCAATCCAGGAGATCAATGGGCCCCGGCCCATCCACAGGTGCCTCCATCAGATCAACAGTGTGAATCACTGACCATGCACCCCACTTGTACCAAACTGCAAACCCAAAGATACAATGCATATCCTCGGGTTGAGGTTCATATAGTTCCTCTTCTGAAACAGTTTATGCTAGAGCTTGGGTTTTGTTTTTCAATACCCACTTTCAGAACATTGCTCATTGTTGCCTATCCTACCACCAATGACAGATCTCGGATTTCACAGTCGGATTATGAGTCGTTGGTGCCTGACGAAGCCTTCTGATTCAAAGGTATGGTCGTACTTTTTTTTTTTTTTTTTTTCTTTTTTTCTTTTTTCTTTTGCGACAAGAATCTGCCATATGCTTATATTACACAGATCTACACAATTGATGAAGATTGACAGTCCCTTAATCTCACATGAAACTAACCTGTATTGACATGGTGCTCACACCTTCTATTTTGTTCTTGCTGTCTTGTTTTGAAGCTTGATGGTTGGAATTCTTATCAGCTCTTATAAAAAGAGATGCTATTGTATGGATCACATCATGGAAGTTCCATGTAGCCCTGTCCTCATAGCACATGTGGCAAACATGTGTGATGATCTATACTATGGATCTGTTGAGCCAGCACGTGGGATAGGCCATGTTTTGTTAAAGCATATGTTTCTTCTCAGCCCCAAACCATGTTTTGTCTTCTCGATCCTTCATTTTGCTCTTTGCCTCGATTTCTCTCCTTTCTTTGGGCCATCTTGGTGAATAATTAGTCAACATCTTCCTAACCATAGATCTTTTACTGATATCGAGCAGTTAGGATTGTTTGACCAGCCTGATGTTTGGATATGATCACATTCTTGATGGGGAGCACCTGATGGGCTGCTTAAATCTTCCAAATGTGTGCACCGTTCATGTGCGTGCCGTGATGATTCAAGAACTTGACTCGACTTAAGAGTCATCAAGTTGAGTTGACTCAAAATTCAAAACTCGATAATTAGTATTAAAAAAAAATAAATTCAAAAAGCCTTTCCAAAAAATGTTATTATTAAAAATATAAACAAGAGTTACACAAAAAGCATATGCATAACATCTGAAAAAGTTAATAAAAGAGACCTAGCAAAACCTTGAAAAACATGTTCGACTCAACTCGACTTAGTGGAGTTTTCTACTCAGCTCAATTAGTCTTTTAAGTCCTCGTGACAAGATGGAAACAAGTTTCTCATCTAATTGATTCAAAATGCAGTTGAGTGGATGAGTCGACTAATGAGTTTTTAAGCAAAAATGCGCCACTAATAAGGAAATGCTAATAAGATTAGCATTTCTCCTTATTAGCATTTCTCTCAATTGTATATAATGTTATTTATTTATTTATTTTTCTATAGATGCACAGAATTCAGTTTCCCACACATACAAGAAAGTTCTTGCATACTATTCCATGATGTATACATCCTATTTCTAATTACACAGTCAAAAGCTTGTTCGCTTGGTATGAAGGCATGTGACGGATGAGAAAGTAGTGTCAAATGCTCGAGTAACTTGTATTTTTCATATTATCTTCGAAGTATGCATGCAAACTTGAAAATTGTGATTTAAACGAATTCCCATATACGTATCTAGAATATTAAAGGTCCCTATATAATAGCCACAACCTTCTTTTGGGGTTTTGTTCCACAAACCGACAAGATATTGTGTTCCTAGAATAGGGACATTTGGAATGTTGAATCAATCAATTTGGACCAAGGTGTTTCGTATCCATTACCATACGGCCGTAAAGGCTGATATATATAGGTAACAACCGTGATCGTTACACGATATGGGGGCGAAACGGGGACTTGGTTTTTGGTACTGTATCGGCCGTTACGGGGCATAATGACCATTACTCCTGTAATGGTCGAAAAATGGCCACTTTTTTTCTATTTAAATTCAAATTTCTCCCCATTTTTCACTTTTCTCATTCCAAAAAGTCTTAAATCATTCTACAGCAAATTTCAACCACTCTTACTATAGTTTTTTAGGATTAAAACTGTAGATTGAAGCAATTTGAACGAATAGAAGCTCCGATGACCTTTTTTAAAAGTGAAAAAAGTGGTATGTGTTCCTCTCTTTTTTTCGATTTCTAGTTCTAATGTTTGATTGTAACGTGTAAACATTAGAGACATATAACCATGTTCATAAATTCACCAGACAACCCGATACAACACTCTCATTAAAGAGTTGACCGTTATGCTACCATAAACATGTTCTAAACAAAAAATGAATACATATTTGAAATATCTACATTATTCTGGATTTTCGGAATTTTTTTGGGCATTTTTTTTTTCAACTGTTATGGGGGTTGTAACAATCGTTACACCCCTATATCGGCTGTTATGGCCGATACCCATATTGGTAATGGTGGTGACCGTTACGGCCACCGTTACCAATACGGAATACCTTGATAAGTCTCGCCCACATGTCATGGGTCACCATGCAAAGATCATGTTGGTCAGAGAGTTCTACCCTTTAGATCAATAGCCAATAAAATTGAAGCTCGAGGTTGTTTGTGGAAAATAGGTCCAATCAATAATGTGAGCCATCTGTTTGCTGGGCCCACATGGATTCTTTTGGGTTTAAAGAATCACTTTCATTAGATGTCCAAACCATCGCATTTGTGTCTTTGAAAATAGATGGCAACAAAAAAGAAGGCCAGCTTTTGAATGGAAAGGATTTTATTAACGGACCTAATGGACAGTCTACATCAATGGTTTAGATTGCTCACATGCCTTGATGCAACAAGAGCGCCATTTCTTATAGCACGCTGCAAGCACATGAACATTTCACTTATTTTTCTCTATATAATTTATTATATATTATAGAACCCAGGGACATTTCTCTTATTCGTCTGTGTGTATTTTTTAAACAATATTATTTTGTTCTATTTCTATATTATAAAATCCATTTGTTGGTATGACACCCAACTTACACCCCATTAAATATGATGGTCATTTTAATAGGATTGTCATGATCACCTTCGGTCATAGTTTGCAAACCAGGTGGGTTTACCTGAGACTTGGCCAAGTCTACCTGTCCCAGACTCCCAGACGATGACCTGGTCAATGGGTTGGGAAAAACCAGGTCTGCTGCTGCACTGGTCAACATGTGACTCGAGCTTGGTTTCTTGAGTTCACCAGGGATTCGGTTGCCTAGGCCAACTAGAAATGGGTCAGCTGAGTCTCCCTAGGCATTTTGGTTTTTTATTAATTAAAAAAAAAAAAAAAAAAAAAAAAAAAACAAGAACGAGAAGAAAAGCTAGGTATTCCGTAACGGCCACCATAGTTATTTTTACGATACATGCCATAATAGCTGTTATGGTCTCCTTTTTTATTGAAAAAAAAAAAACTAAAAAAATTGTATTTGCCTGTTACAGCCTTTACAGGGTGCTTAATGGCAGTTAGGGGTCATTTTTCCCATTACGGCCATTATGACCCCGTAACGTGTCATGGTTGCCACCGTTACCTTTATGGCCCCATAACAGCTGTTACGACACACCATGAGCTAGAGAGATGCCCATCACCCTTTTTTGTTCTCTCTTTTTACTCATTCCCCTTTCTGTTTCCATTGAAGAAGAAGAGGGTATGCTTCTTTTTTATATTTTATTTGCCATATTTTTCTGAATTTTCATTTTCTCAAAGAACAAGAACTAATACATTTTAAAAAAAAATGATTTTATGTATCTTATTTTTCTGTATTACTAGAAGAAGGAGAAAGAAGAGTTCTCTCTCTGATTTTTATTTTTTTTTATTTTTTTTAGTTTTTTGTGATTTTTTTAGACCAAGGAGAGGAAGTTGTGGTTCTATTTGTTTTTTAAAAATTCATTTTTGGATCTGCCGGGTCAACTCACTGAGTCCCGGCTGACCCAGACCTGGTAACTGAGTGAGTCCCGAGCCGAGTCCTCCCCAGCAAACTATGCTTCGCGTGACTCAGAGATTCAACTCAGTGATTCCCCTAGCCAACCTCTTTATACTTTTCCTTTTTAACTTGCTGAATTGCGACCACACGCACGAGTCACTTGGGCAGTTGGGCCAGTCCTGAATAGTTGCAGTTTTTTTTTAAAAAAAAAATAATAAATTGCAATTTCTTCACCTCTTGCACACTTCTAATGGATGGAATCAATCTCATTAACCCAATGAGTCAACTCAAGTGACCACCCGAAATTTATCTTTCTTCTCATCTTGAATCTCTGAAAGTCTGATCATGCACCCAAGCCAACACCTACGGAAGCATGCACACCAAGGTATTCCGTAATGGTAATGGTGGCCCACCACCGTTACCTTTACGATATGGGCTGTAACGGCTATTATGGCCCCTTTAATGGCTGGTACTGTGTGTGTGTGTGTGCGTGCGCGCGTGCGTGTGTGTGGAGAGAGAGAGGAGAGAGAGAGGAGAGAGAGAGAGAGAGAGATCTGAAAAATCTGTACCGGCCTTGTAATGGACCATTACAGGCCATTCCGCCCTTACGGTAGGTGTAGTGGGCCGTTATTGGCCATTTTTTCCGTTACAGCCATTACAACCACATAACGTGTAATGGTTGCTACCATTATCTTTATGTAACGGCCTTTGTTATCCCATAACGGCCGTTATGGCAAACCATGATGCATGCTCAAATTTTCAAGCCACCCCAAACACATGGAAACAAACCGACGCTTGTCTATTTTGTACAAAGCAATCACTTCACCCACAATTTGGGTTACAAGCAAACAGTACCTAAATCTAAAACACAAACATACAAGCAAAAACTAGCTTTTCCATTAATGAAAAGTTCAAATATTATCCAATATAAATCCTATAGCATCCTTGTAATTATTCCATAAGCTCATAACCATTGTCCAGGTTGTCTGAGAAGCATCCTCCATGACCTCCGGTAAGACCTTCACCAGTTCTTCAAGCGCCGTCTTCGTCTTCTCCACGAGATCTCCAACTGCAGAGCCAGTCGAACTGATAGACCCGGAAATGCTTCAATAAGAAGATCAAAAGCAGATGAAATGAGAGAGGAAATTGCATCCATCAGAAGCTCTAAAAGGTACTCAAAAACTGCCTTCACAATATTCCCTGTGTACTCAAGTAAGGTGCTGATGCCTTGGCCCGGGGCCCGGATTCCTTGAATGGCTAGGATTAGAAGGTAAGCTCCACCCTTGAAGATTACAAAGGATACAAGGTCAGTCAATGAACTCAAAGCCCAAAACATGAATTTTATGAGAAAAACTGCCATTTTTCTTTCAGCTTTGCTAGGATAAGAGAAGGATGTGGTTTTTTCCTATAAGCTGCGTTGAAGTCTTACCGTGCAAGAATCAAGTTCGGTTTCAGTTAAGTTATAGTTTATTGAGATGAATTATATGATTCGTGGCCCATGTCTTTGCAGTGTCTATGTGGGTCCAATTCTAATAGGTGGGGCCACTTGTTTTGTAATCCAGACCATTGATCTGTTGTATCCCATTGCGGATGGACTATCTCCAAAGTGTCTCCTCGATAGGACAATCTTTAACCTTTTGATTTGTGGCCTAGATTGATGGTTAAGAGAAAAATGACAATGGTTGGGTTTCAATTGAAAAGACGTCTCAAGATTGTTCTCTGCTATCTTCAATCTGGGAGATTTTTTTTGGTGGGGTCCATCTGCAGTGGGACACAACAGACCAATGGTCTAGATTCGAAAACCGTGGGGCCATTAGACTGGAAACCCATGTGTCCTATAATTTCTCAATTGGCTGAGGGACCGCATGATCATTCACCCAATGATTTTCTATTGTATTTTTGGGCCGTTGGTTTGTAACTGTGGGGCTGTGACTGGGAGATCCAGACCATTGATCCAATGTGGTTCACAGAAGATTAAAAACATCCTCGATAAGATGGTTGTGACCTTCCAATTGGTGGCCCGAAAGTAGAGGGGAGACGAGATGAGTCCTTGAACTAGAAAATGGACTAAAGGCCATTGGTAGTATAGTCCACTCCGGGAGGCTTTTGGGGCATGGTCCATCTACTATGTCGCCTGTCTGATCAATGGTCTGGATCACCAAACCATGGGCCCCACTTGTGCAAGCTCAAGGCCTGTGGATACTATGCTATACTCAGGCCGAGTATCATATATATTTCATCGTAGTCTTTCGTAAACGCATGCCTCTTGCTTTGCTAAGCCGACACGCGTGGCAACAAAGCTCACGTACACGCCACACATGTTATCATGGCTAGATAGGTCCGAGATCCAATCCACCCTTCAGAATGGTACCGCTATATTTGATGCCCTAGCCAGGAATGATGTTGATCCGCTGGTCCGGTGGGCCACAGTTAGCAAAACAAATGTACGGTTCTGAATAACTTGGATGAACTTTTCTAACCCATCCAATGGTTTTACAACAATGGGGTCCACATGTTGATTGGACCAGATTTTGTTTTGGGAAAACATGAACAAGGTTGAACAAACCTGATGGATGGATTAGATCTTGCACATGTGTTCCATGCTGGCACATGTGTGGTCTGTACACGAACGTGATTTCCTGCGGAAGGAAGTTCCTGCGCTGGGATGCAAGGTGGGGCCCACTGTGATGTTTGTGAGAAATCTACCCCGTCCATCCGTTTTTTCGAATAATTTTAGGATGTCCTTTAATATAGATGGTCGAGATTCGTTACGCAAAATAAGTCCAATTAACATTTTGATTCCATCTATTTGTTAGGGCCCATCATGGATTGCTTATGATTTTAGAGGATCGTTTTTGTTAGGCAATCATAACCATCCCATCCATGGCTTAGAAAAGGGATGGCCGGAGAAAATAAGGCCAAATCTAGGATGGATTGAATCATCTCATCAGTGTTGTTTTTGCATGGTAGTTAATAAAATGGGTTCTTGAGTGCATAGACGGTTCAGATAGATTGATTGGACTAAGAAAATGGATGCAATTACTCGGAGAGGACTTGACCATTTCTGTATTAGGTAGTTGTTTATTATAAAGATTATTTTATAATATATATAATATATAATTGCTGTTAATTAAAATGAGATCTATTCATTTTGAATTGGCACCCAAACAGGCTCTTGGCTGTTTGGGGAGTAAACTATCATTAACATAGCTCTCAATCTCTGCTTGACTTATATCCGGCGCGTACCTGGTCACAAATGGCATGTGTTTTGGGTCACTTCCTATATAAACCGCCTCTATCGGCCACATGGACCATGTCAGGTCACAAGTGCCCTGGCCCAAGTACATGAGCCGAGTTAGCTTGCTTGATTCGACTCGAAGAGCTCGATTCGAAACTGAGTTCGGGCTCAAGAAAATTTCGAATTGAGCTCGAGCTTGCCTAAGCTCGACTCGACTCGACTTGGATCGAACCCCAAATTGGATCGAACCAGTTCGGTGACTGGTTACTTTGATATTTATGTTGCTCACTGGGTGTTTGATGAAATGACTCAACAAAGTCGGCTGGTGGCAAGGAAGATACGTATATGAAACAAATATCTTTTTTTTTTTTTTGATTTTGATGTTGCCTACAAGGTGTTTGATGAAATACTCGTAAACAGCTACTGCTGTTTTACATACAGTAAGAAATTGAAAGTGCACTCCATGTGTTTGTGAAAATGCTGTACAGGCTTAATCTGGGCTCGAACTAGCCCGAGTTGTTGACTGAGCCTAGCCGAGCCGGGTTCGAGCTGGGGCCAGCTAGTGGCCGAGCCGAGTTGAGCTTGGCGACTCGTGTACACCTCTAAGCATAGCATGCGCCGGAAGGTTTTGTAAATGCTCTAATCATTGGCATAACCGTGGCATATGTTTTATTTATTTATTTATTTATTTATTTTTACATATACCTCACATATGCACTTGAACTCATGATCTGTGTTGAAATATACTTTGTACCATTGACCCATGGAAAGTGATCCTACTTCGGCATACTTTGATCATGCCATGTTGTAACTTGCAATGACGGCCCTTTGCTCCTGAGTGGTGGTCGGATTCTCTATGGTGCGTTTGGATGCTCGGGCTAAAACGGTACAAATGAATTTTAGATGAGATGATCAAAATAGACAAACCAAAAAACCGTAATTTACAAAAATTGGTGACTTATCTCTGCACATTCAGGACACACATAGGGCAATCCACTCCACCCAAATTGTAGGTCACGTTGCCGATGGAGCACATCTCTAAAATCATAGCAATCAAGTAGTTCTAACCGTTGAGTTAATGGCTATCAAATGGATGGCTAGAGGAAAATAACAAGTCGTCCAAATTCGGATAGACCAAGTGTCCTAATACACCTAGGAGCATTATAATTTATTTATCTCCTGTTAATATAATGGTTGAATGAATAAACAAGTAATAGAGCTAACTACAACCCAATTGACTAATACAAAAAAACAACTGATTAAAATAATAATATATGTTGTTTTCTAATTATATAAAAACAATTTCTCTTTCTTCTAAGCTGTCCATCTAATCTGATATACATTACAAAAAATCATTTTCAGCTACTAACCCGGACCTAATAAAAGACTTGTAATCTAAGTCAACTTACAAACTATGGATATAAATGATGCAGTGGACATGTGCAAAATCTGGGCCATTCATTAGTAGGGCACATCCTGAGGTTTTTGTGGACCACATGATTGAGTCTAAGTATGCTATATCCCACTAACAAAGGGAAAATCAATAAATAAATAAATAAAACAAGAGTCCATATTAAAAGATTGTGTGGCCCACCTGATGATTGACCGGGCAAATGTGCTCTACTAAAATGAACGGCCTGCGACTGGCATTAGTACATATTTCTCTACTTGTATTGCATGTGATAACTGCTCAATTTAATCTCATTCCTTGCGAGCGATTTAACAAGGGCCGTTGAAGCTAATGGGCCCAAATGCTACGATGTGATGTGTAAAGATACAACCATTCAAATCATTTGTAAAAAAGCCTCAGATTGAGAGTTGAGTTGGTTAGTTTGCTGTGGGGCCCACCTTGATGTATGCATTGTATATCTGCGCCATCCACCCTTAAAAACTTCTTAGGGCCCACTGTAATCTTGATTTATCATCCAATCTGTAGATAAGGTGACACAGACCTGGATGAAACTAAAAAAATAAATATCAGCTTCATCCAAAACCTGTGGCCCACAAAGAGTTTTTAACGGTCATTCACCACTGTTTCTTGTGGTATAGTCTACTTGAGATTTGGATCTACTTCATTTTTGGGCTCATGCCATAAAATGATATGACAAAAATAGATAGACGGAATAGATATAAAACAAATACATCAAGGTGGGCCGCACAATCAAGGTCCCACCCACATCGTTGGATCTGGGTTGCAGCTAAGCGACATCCAAATCTAGCTGATTCGAATTGACCTGGCTGAGTTCTTTTCTAACCATGAGTAACTCACCGTCCCAAGGTGAGACTTACCCAGGTTGAGTCTATAGGGAATTATTTAATACTCTGGCAGCATATGATGCCTGATGTGCAGCCACTTAAAATTGTACACGTAGCATAGATTAACCCACATTAAACTTACTTTATTGTGAAACCTACCTACTGTATCTGACTTAATTAATGTCCCAAAATAAATGTCCACCAATCCTATCAAATAAGCCCTAGTTTTGGTTCACGACAGCCTTAAAAAAATGGGACACAACTTTGATAAGTTACTTTAAATAATTTGTGTCACTTGCACAATTTCTAAGTTATTTTCAAAGTCCTGTTTATCACCCATCATATTTTACCAGAGTATTAAGATTTTCTCAAGATCTCAAAGAAAGTAAGTAAAAAAAGTTGGAGTTCATCCCAGCCATGGTGCAATGGCTGCAGTACCTCTTTAGATTCAAACCATAACTTACATATGCACAAACAAACTCAGTTTGGGTAAGATAAGCCACTGCATGCATACCAAGCGCTAGATAGAAACACCTCTTGAGTGAGCAACTGGTCTTTGTACTTCCTATATTATGGGAGGCCCATTGTTTTCACCGCTGTGATTGATTTGCTTTGACCAAAATTTCAGATTGGACTTTAATTATCAAAATAGGAAATGGGTGTCTGCAGAGAGATGTAAATATCAATTCCAATCTCTAATAGCATAAGGACTTGTCATGAATATGAATATAGACATCGTATCAGTTGATACGGCTGTCTCGTTTCCGTATCGACATGACAATATGGGATACGGGGTCATATTGGCCTGATTGGCCCATATCATCAGCACTGACAGAGGCTAATACGCACATAAAAGCAAGCTTAAAAAATCATTTTAAATTACATCTATATCTATTTTTGGATCAAAATAAATGATTCAACAAATCGAAGTGAATTTGACTATTATGGAAAAAAATCAAACCTTCACTTTCTTTTTTATTTTTTCATTTTCTTTTTATTGTATTTCAATGTAATGAGCCATAATTCACCAAATCATGCTTGATTTATTTATGGCTCATTTAGTGAACCTTCAACAAATCAAATCGATAGACAACATTCTTATCAAAGAATGGTTGGACACATCATTGAATACATAGTCAAAACACACAAAAAATGATAAATTTTTAGATATTTCATTTTTCTAATTTTCTAATATTTTTTACTTAAAAAAAAATGACAAATACGCGATATCGTATCGTATCATTTTTCCACTAAATTGACACACCGATCGATGGCGACATTTAAAATCATGAAACTTGCATGTTCCAGAGGCATAAAATTCACTATAAGTGTTTGCCTAAGTTCTCAAAATAAGATTTTTAGACTTTTGGGTCATGCTGGTTACATAAGATACATGGTTGACTTGATTGAAATTTCAAATTTTTTTATTTAACTAAGATGAAAATAACTTGATATTCTCATTTGAATTTTAGTATCTGCATTTTATTTTTATACATTTGGCATGTGCAAGTGATTATGGACTGGGTGAGGATAATCAAAGTCACATAAAATGACCTGGGGCTACACATGAGCAAAGCTTTTTATTGTTTTTTGGACATGGGCTGGATTGGGCTAGGATTGAGCAGCTTGAAGCCTTTACCAGCTTTGAACAGGGCTTGGGCTCAAGTCCATTTTTGCTCAGTATTGCCCAATCCAGTTAGGGCTGACCCAAGAGCCCTATGCTTGGCTCAAAGAGCTTGACATGCCATGCTACAAATATTGCACCTAGTTTAGGCCCAACCTGGCCCAAGTCTACTTTGGGCTATGCTTGGCCGTTGATATTTGTAAGATCCTACAAACATGATATTTTAATGCTTGATTAAGCAGCCATGCATCTAGAATGTAGATAGTTGATTTTTATTCCTTTAAGTGTCTTTTTCTTTTCATGTGTTACCCACTCGATTAATGGATAGATTAGTAATATTTAAGTGGGAAATAGGGATTTTATCAATTTTTGAGCTGGGCCAGACCAAACAAATTCTTTAGAGCATCCCAAGCTTGGTTCAGCTAATGCCTTGGGCCTTACCTGTCGCCCGTTCTTGCCACTCCTACTTATCCAAGAACGCATTTGGTTGCACTAAATATCATGAAATTTTATATATTTGGGGTACCAAAATGCGTGTGGTACCTTAAGGAGTTTTTATTTCCATAGTAAATACTTAAGAAATAGGTCATTCTTACTCATTGGGCTTGTTTGAAAATAGATGAGTATTTTCACTTTGAAAATCAGTTCAATAGGGCTAGATTAAATTTGTGGGCCCACCATGATGTATGTGACATATCCATGCTGTCCTTTTACCGAAACATTTTAGGCCATAAGCCCAAAAATAAGGTAGATCTAAAGCTCAAGTGGCCCACATCACAAGAAACAGCTGCCCAGCATGAACTTTACTCTCCTCCTTGATTTTAGCATTAAAAAAGCAAAAATGCCCCATCAGCATTAAGACTAGTGTTGGAACTGAATCTAGATCTTCTGCTTGCCATAAACAGGTTTTTTCTATTTTCCTGCATTGTGATTGGCCACATACAAAATTTAATGCGGTATTCAATGATATTTGTGATGATGTGGATCAATTACATTGCAACAAACAGGTCTTTTCTGGTTGTGCCAAGAGGATCCAGATTCCTTGAAATTACATTGCTAAATAATAATTTAGAAAACAAACATCCTCCCAATGAAGGTGGAGAAGAACTGTGGAAAAGAGGGAAAGGAAAGTAAAAAATAGATGACTAGATTTCTATTATGGTTTTTTCCATCTATAAAATATAGGGACTCCTCAACCGTACATATGGTGTAGTAGTGAGGCAATCCACACCATCCAAATTGTTAACCTGTGGGTAATGATAAGATGATGGTCACCAACTAGAGGCGGACGAGTAGAGGAGAGAGATAGAGGAGGAGGAGGAGCCCGAAGCCAGATGGGTGTTGCTGTGTGAACGAGTAGAGGAGAGAGAGAGAGAGAGAGAAGGAGCTCGAAGCCGGAGCAGGGGACATCGAGATCGGGTTGGGTGGGGCGGCCGGCTGCTAGGGTTAGGGTAGAGAGGGGAATGCGTTATATATATATATATATATATATATATATATATATATATATTATATATATTATATAGAGAGAGAGAGAGAGGAGAGAGAGAGAGAGAGAGAGAGAGAGAGAGAGTGAACGGTCCAAGTGATGCCGCACCCCTTGAATTTTCACAGCCTGATACAAAACTGTGGTGGGCCATGGCAAAGAGAAATGCAAATTGAAACTGTTTTCTTTTGCCATGGCCCACCAGAGTTTTGTATCAGGCTGAAAATTGGGTCTATAGTATTTCAAGGGGTGTGGCATCACTTGGACCGTTCAGATTCTGTGCACATGACACGTGTGCAAAGGTGCTCATTGGTGCTCACGTGAAAGGGTGCGCAGGTGACTATATATATATATATATATATATAATATATATATATATATATATATATATATATATAAAAGTGGTGAATGACCGTTAAAAACTCTTTGTGGGTGGACCTACCTTCTCTGTACAGCGGGGCGGATTGGGTAACCTATTTAGAGACGGACAGTCCTGTCAGGGCCTCTGTTGGGCCCACCGTAATGTGTATGTTTTATCCACACCGCCCATCCATTTTGATGTATCATTTTGGCACATGAGTCCAATAAGAAGGCAGGTTGAAGGTTCAAGTGGACCACACCACAGAACGTAGTGGGGATTTGAAAGCTCTTCAGGGGCACAAAACTAGTTTTGGATCGAGCTAATGTTTCAATTTCATGCAGGTCCATGTGATCTTACGAACAAGTTAGATGATAAATAAACATAATGGTGGGCCCTAAGAAGATTTCAACGGTGGGAATTTAATCCTCGCTGGTTTGGTCCACTTGAGCCTTCAATCTGCCTCCCTTTTGGGCTAATACACTAAAATGATCTGCACTAAAATGACCATATATCACAGTGCGTCCCGCAGATCTAACACCTTTTGGGCTAATGCACTAAAATGATCATATATCACGGTGGGTCCACATAACAGGACCGTCAGACAGGTCCTAGTGAGGGTTGTACCCAATCACCGGTGGGATATGGGTGAGGGTTTCCCAAAAGGAATGAAGCAAGCTAGGAGGTCGTTTGGTACCTTGGATTTACAGGTAAATGGGTGTATTTGGGAGGCACCGGTAGGAGACTAATTCACCTCCTCACAATACAATTATAGCCGAATGTATTTGGAAGGCATAGGTAGGAAACTAATTCACCTCACAGTATAATTATAGATGCAAATTTAATGATCCAAACCATCCAATTGTTGAACATCTTAATAGATGGTTAAAAAATGTCAATGAGTCACTTGTTTGTAATCCTTATAATTGTGGCCCATCCAAGGCTTAAAATTTTCTCATTTTTTGCCAAAGTATATAATTTAACGTGATAAGTCACGATTATTCTATCAAATATCACATGTATATATTAATTCCGATATGAAAGCTAATTTAATTAATCAAATTTAGGTCTATGAATATACCAAAGAATTCTAATGCATTGCCAATACAAGCTCTCAAACAAAAGATTTGGATTACAGTGCATTTCAACCAAACACACCTTGATTCTAATGTAATTGTGATTTGGATTTTAGTGCATTCCAAATCTAAGCTCCCAAACAAGGCCATACATATTTGTGTAGATCTCTCCACCATCTCTCTTTCTCTGTTTTGTTGCTCAGTACCTGTAGTGAAGAGGCTTGTAAGGGCCCTCAACAGGGACGCTGATGTAGTCGGCCTGCTCCTGAGAAAGCTTGGTTAGCTTAGCTCCAAGCTTGCGAAGGTGGAGTGCCGCCACCTTCTCATCGAGGTGCTTTGGCAGCACATAGACCTTCTTCTCATACTTGCCCGACGACCTCTCCTTCCACAGCTCCAGATGTGCTATCACTTGTTCCAATTCCATTTTTCACATTGCACGGTTCAGAACACATCCTATTTACATTCTCTCCAAATGTCAGCTCGTAGCCCTCATTGCGCCGCATGTAGCTTAAGAGACTTCAATGGCCACTTGTAGCCTTCAATGGCCCTTCAGCCTTCACTCCATCAGAAGGTAGGTATGCTTCTTCAATGCAGGTGCGATTCTTCCCAACATTTTGAATTTCAAAAATTTCAACCAAGTTACAGGTAACTTGAAAAACGACTCTTTCTCCTGTAAGATTTTCGGCCCTTTCTCCTGTAACTTAGTTACAGGTTGGGAGAAAGTCACTTGTGACTTTTCTCCCCCAAACACCAACTGTAACTAAGTCACCTGTAACTTATTTACATTTTAGAGAAGTTACAGGCATCCAAACGACCCTTAGAGTAGCCTACAACATTATCAGCAACCTAAATCCCGCTTGCATTGAAAATTTCTGATTAGGCCCATTATCTATAGGCACAAGATTCAAATGTTGTTCTTCATCTCCACTCAATTGGATCCGAAATGTAAATGGATCTGATCTGGACCGTTCGTTGGGTGGCCCAACATTAGACGGGCCCATCCAATCACAGGACTTTAGCCCATCAAATCTGGACTATCAACTGGATCTACGATACACCACTAAATGGCCAACCAAATGAACGAAATAGATACGATCCAAACACGCTAGGCCAGCAAGTCCGGATCAAGTGCTTTAATGCTTCATTCCCAACTAAAAAGCATCAAGAACCCTAGATCTGCATCTCAGAACCCTAGAAAACCCTAGATCTGAGTCATAAAACCCTAGATCTAGAAGGATACTCAAAGCAAGCAACTTTACAGATCTCAAACAGATCACAAGAGCAAAAGAAAAGAAATGAAAAAAAAAAAAATCCCTAGATATGGGGATGCAAGCTGTTGAGGTCAAAATCTGGACCTCCCGGTATGGCGAACCCTGACCCTGTACAAGGAGTGAGCAAAGGAGACCCTAGCTAAGCAGGGGGACCCTCTAATGCCTAAGTCAGGTCAAGGGAATCTAAGTCTAAATTGAATGTAGAGAGAGGGGGCGAGATATTGCGTACCTGTATCAATGGAGTCCCCTCATATTTATACCTGCATGTTGAGTGATCTGAGTCCGTCAATCTTGGCATGATTTACTCAATCAGTTGGATATTGTGATTGTGGAGATTTCGACCGCAATCCAAGGATTATGTAGCATATCTTGTCTTAGAGGACGTATTCGCGGGCGGGATATCTGGTCATGTCCGTGTGAGGCAGTTTCTTAGTTAGGCGTCCGGAACATACACGTATAGCCTCAGCCTCGGATCTAAGTCGGGAACTAAGGTACTCCCGACCCCAAGCCTCGAACCTTGACTAATGAATATATATGACTTTTGTCGGGTTATCAGACGAGACGGCTAAAGGCCAAGGCCAAGGCTTGGACCGAGGCTTCGACCCGGATCGAGGGTGGACATGCCCTCCCCCCCCCCCCCCCCCCCCCCGTTCACCAGTCATACACCTCCGAGGTCTCTTCTCCGAGCTCCGAGTAGGTAGCGGACTTGATTCGTTTGAGTTGGATTTCCCCATAACAGAAGCCCCCTACTCTTTTAGTCCGAGTCCGGACTTAGAGAGTAAATGTCTGGTGAAATGAGACGACACCCTCGTATCTCTGCCGTCGATTGAGATGATCGGTGCGTAATTAATGCGAGTAGCCCTTCTCCGATCTCGTGTGTGGCGTAACGGCTGCGTCTCTTCGGTTTCCATCCTTCAGTAGATGACACGTGGTGAAGGGAACAACTCCACGTGTGCCAGAGGATCGGAGAGACGCCTGCATCATTAAATGCTAGGAGGATTCTCACCTTGAAGCACGGGCTCGGACGTATCGTACCCTTCCACGTGTCTTGTGGCGCTGATGCTGAGTCACATCAGCCCTCCGTACAATCGCTAGGAATGATGGCGCTGAGCAATGAGGCGGTTATATAAACCCTTCCTCCCCTCATTCTCCTAATTTCCCGCATTCCATTTTTCCTTGTTCCTCCTTTCCGAATCGCCTTCTGCCGGAAATCGCCTTCGTCGGAATCGCCCTTCATCGGACATCGCCCTTCACCGAAAATCGCCCCTCGCCGGACAGAGGATTCCCGACTGTTTGGGGGGGGGGGGGGGATTCAATCTAGCAGAGGACATTGGAACGGGAATAACTTCCACCGTGGGACATCGGCTGCATCGCTGTGAGTCTTCCAACACTTAGCGCATTTTTCTTTTACGTCGAGCGACTCTGACGAGATGAGTTCGGTCCAGGGAGCTGGTTCGGAGGATGAACGAGAGACTATCGCTTCGGGATCCTGAGAGTCTGAAGGCCCCTTCGAGGCCGTACCCCTTCATAACCCAGCTCCGGCCCAAGGATCCGCGAGTCAGAGGGCCAAGAGTCATGGTAAAGGAGTGAAGAGGGCTCTTTGTGACCCCACAGGGTGGTTGAAAGCAGGCCCCAGGGGAGGCAGAGCTAAGCCAATAGTCCCTAGGGGATCGGTTATGATTGAGTCTCAAATGGCTCAGATCCGCGAAGATTATTAGATCCCCAGTTCAGTCCACATCCGAGCCCCAGTCCCCACAGACCAAGCCGGGTCTCCGGCTGAGGGAGAGATGGCCATCTTCGCCTGTGCCCTCCAGTGTGGGCTTCAATTCCCCCTCCCTCCTTTCCTGCGTGAGCTAACAGCACAATTGGGAATCGCGACGGGGCAGCTGGTCCCAAACTCTTGGAGGACTCTGGCCTCTACCTTCGTCATCTGGCATCAGGCAGGGAACTAGAGATTGACGCCAGGGGAATTTTTGTTCTTATATGTGGCCCACTCGATTAGCGGATAGATTAGTAATATTTAAGTGGGAAATAGTGATTTTATCAATTTTTGAGTTGGGCTAAACCTAAACAATTCTTTAGAGCATCCCAAGCTTGGTTCGGCTAATGGCTTGGGCCTTACCTGTCGCCCGTGCTTGCCACTCATACTTATCCAAGAAAGTATTTGGTAGCACTAAATATCATGAAATTTTATATATTTGGGGCACCAAAATGTGTGTGGTACCTTAAGGAGTTTTTGTTTCCATAGTAAATACTTAAGAAATAGGTCATTATTACTTATTGGGCTTGTTTGAAAATAGATGAGTATTTTCACTTTGAAAATCAGTTCAATAGGGCTAGATTAAATTTGTGGGCCCACCATGATGTATGTGACATATCCATGCTGTCCTTTTACCAAAAACATTTTAGGCCATAAGCCCAAAAATAAGGTAGATCTAAAGATCAAGTGGCCCACATCACAAGAAACAGCTGCCCGGCATGAACTTTACTCTCCTCCTTGATTTTAGCATTAAAAAAGCAAAAATACCACGTCGGCATTAAGACTAGTGTTGGAACTGAATCCAGATCTTCTGCTTGCCACAAACAGGTTTTTTCTATTTTCTTGCATTGTGATTGGCCACATACAATATTTAATGCTGCATTCAATGATATTTGTGATGACGTGGATCAATTACATTGCAACAAACAGGTCTTTTCTGTTTGTGCCAAGAGGATCCAGATTCGTTGAAATTACATTGCTAAATAATAATTTAGAAAACAAACATCCTCCCAATGAAGGTGGAGTAGAACTGTGGAAAAAAGGGAAAGGAAAGTAAAAAATAGATGACTAGATTTCTATTATGGTTTATTCCATCTATAAAAATAATAGGGACTCCTCAACCGTACATATGGCATAGTAGTGAGGCAATCTACACCATCCAAATTGTTAACCTGTGGGTAATGATAAGATGATGGTCACCAGCTAACAAGTAAATGGATTTCATGTACAGAAATCAGAATCTATGGGTTTCCATATCCTGTGGTGGGTGCAGATGGGGAGCTAGAGCTTTCATCATCAACCCTCAGTTACTCGACAACAGGATCACACCATAAAAATAAAAAAAATAAAAAATAAAAATAAGAACAAGCCTCACTCACTACAAGTATGCATGTATGATCCCATGTTCCATTTGTTCAAAACCATCAAATCAAGGGGGCTCCACACTGGAAGAGGGGTGGGTTAGGAATCTTTTAATTTTCTCCCCATCATCAATCTTCGGCTTCTCAACCGTTCATCTGAATGGTGTGAGAGAGACATGTGATGGAAAACAGCCTAACCCTCAGATGGGTCAACCCAAAAAAATTATACCCATACGGCCCACCTGAGATTTAGAATAACATGCTGGGAAGGCACGTCAGATAAAAGAGATTGGATGCCATGTAAACACCGGAGTCATCAGCAACTGTGTTGGTATTGTGTATACCTGACAAATTTCTATAGGGCCCACCATGATGTATGTGTTTTCACCATGCAGGCCATTCATTTTGCTAAATCAATTTAGGGAATGAACCCAAAAGGCAGGTAGATCCAAAGCCCGAGTGGATGAGCCCAAAAATCACATGGATGCAAAGCCCATGGGATGAGCCCAAAAAGCAGGTAGTTCCAAAGCTTAGGTGGATCACAACATAGGTGTTGTACCTTATGTCTGATCATTATTGAGATAACCAATTCAAAAAAGAAAAGTGTCTTTACATGAAAATTGTATAATGTGAGAAAGATCTTTAGAGATATTTAAAGCGTTTTTCACAAAATTATAACCAATGGTTGATATGATGATACATGATATATGATGATGAGGCAAGACCAAAATGCCCATAGTAGAAAAGTGGTCAAGCGAAAAGAACGGTTAAAGGACATGTGTCAAGAGGAAAAGGAAGGATCCTTACTCTTGCTCGGGTGGTAGACTCTCAGGAGTTTCAACATTGGTCAAGGGTTCGAGTATTCATAGGTGGCGAAATTCCACTAGCGTGAGTGTGTGTAAAAAAAGATAAATAAATAAATAACTATCATAACCCTTAAATGAAGAAGGAAACACCTTAGAGATAACTGCAGAAGAGATATATAAATGTAAGGAATCTAACAAAGCAAGTTGTCTCACACAAATTCAATCAAATAAATCAAATTATCTTTTCTTATCATAGCTCAGCTCTATCTTAGAAGTAGCGATAGTCCAATAGTGATAATCCTTAATTGTAATCCAGTAGCAGTAATCATTAACTATAATCCAAGTCTACACTTTTATATTGAGCTATTTCTGATTTTAATACAATCAATTCATTTTTTTGGAAAGTATCTTGTAGTTACTCTTTATGACTAACTGTAAGTATTTGTTCATTGTTTGATTGTTTCCGTTTATAAAAGTCATTTCGTACAGAAAGCAAGGTACAACCCATCTTCGGAGGAACAACCCCACTCTCCGATCATTGCCTGATCATCTTAAAAATATCTTGCGAGGCCACCGATCTTCTCGGGTCTCAAAAATATTGCATTCGACGTATCTAACTATCTGCCTATCTTAGTGCTTGGGGTCAAATTGTTCAGTTTGAATAGAGCTATACATTGGTTCTGGCATGCCGCACACACCACATGCTACCAAAAAAAAACCGAGTGCCAACAACAGAAAATAGGAAATAGTGGGGATTGAACCCCTACCATTTAAAACTTTTTGGAGGTTTTGGATCATGTTGATATTTGTATTTTTCCTTCATGGTGGTCCGTATGAAGGTTTCAATGGGCTTCTCCCTGTAGTGTGGTCCACTTGATCTTTGTAACTGTCTCATTTAATGGTGGGGGTCCTACGCAAAATAACGACTGGTGTTGGATTCCAACTGTTCCATGTGGTTTGGCATATCGAAGTTTTGGATGATGATTTTTGAGTTCAATGGTCAAAATAAGACCGAGTAGTACCTCATGGACGGGTTCGACCCATGTGACTCTCGGTTTGCAAATGTAAACCCAGTAGGTGGTAGGTACTAGCTAACGGTGGTGGGGTCATCATATATTATCCTTTTCTTCCTAAAGCTGTGCAGCTATTTGCAGTACAGAGCTATTTCAGCCACAAGATAAAATGACAATGCATGTGCCGCCCGCCTGATGGGCTACCTTCTCTTGACAGTGGGGCGGCTTGGGTAACCTAAGCTAAAGAGGGACGGTCCTGTCAGGGGCTCCATAGGGCCCACCATGATGTATATGTTTTATGGACACCATCCATCCATTTTGACAAATTAATTTAGAGCATGAGTTTTAAAAGAAGCAGGTTGAAGGCTCAAGTGGACCACACCACAATTAGTGGGGATTTGAAAGTTTACCAGGCACAAGTTTTGGATGGAGCTAATGTTTCAATTTTCCCTTCATGCAGGTCTACCTTATCTTATGAACAGGTTGGATGGCAAATAAACATCATGGTGGGTATTAGGAAGGTTCCAACGGTAGTAATTCAATCCCAGCTGCTTCCTGTGGTTTGGTACTAATGATCATATACATCAGTGGGTACCGCAGATCCCCAGACAGGCCCATCAGACAGGTCCCGGTGAGGGTTGTACCCAATCAGCTCCCCATGGCTATGGACAGTTGAGCACCGGTGGGATATGGGTGACGGCTAGGAGGTCGTTCGGTACCTTGGATTTGAGGTAAATGGGTGTATTTGGAATGCACCGGTGGAATACTTATTCACCTCACAATACAATTATGGCTGGGTGTATTTGGAAGGCACCGGTAGGACACTAATTCACCTCACAATATAATTATAGAAAAAACACTAAAATTACATCAATATAATGATCCAAACCATCCCCAAATGTTGAAGATAGAGATAGTTTAAAAATGTCAATGAGTCACTTGTTTGTAATCCTTATTTTTGTGGCCCATCTAAGGCTCATTTTTCGCCAAAGTATATAATTCCACGGGACTTATCACAATTATTTTATCAAATATCATATGTATATATTAATTTGCGATATGAAAGCTAATTTAATTAATCAAATTTAGGTCCTATGAATATAGGAAGAATTCCAATGCATTCCCAATACAAGCTCCCAAATAGAAGATTTGGATTAGAGTGCATTTCCACCAAACACACCTTAATTCTAATGTAATTGTGATTTAGATTTTAGTGCATTTCAAATCTAAGCTCCCAAACAGGCCATTCATATTTAATTCCCAAGAATAGCAGCAAGTGACACACCTCGATTCTTAGGCAATTGTGATTTGGATTTTAGTGCATTCCAAATCTATGCTCCTGAACGGCCATACAAATTTAATTCCCAAGAATAGTAAGTGTAACCTGCAACCGCCCAATTACATTCTAAAACTCAGTTTGGTTCAACGACACTTGTATTCTGAGCTGCATCGGACAATTTTTTTATTTTTAACCGTCCAATAGATGTCCACAAAACTATTTGTTGGGCGACCAAGGTAATTCTGGGTACTCAACACATTTACATATCTAATTGTTTGATAAGAAAATATTTTTGGTACATGCATAGTTTAAATTAGATGTATGCAATTTCTTAATAATTTCTAACCGCCTGCATATCATCCCTAACATTCTACTCGAGTATGAAAGTATTACTCAATGATCAAACGCATTAACAGTACCACAAAAAGCAGTACAGTCGCTTGCACGTGATCAGTTCTCATAAGAGGGAGAGGGAGACAAAAAAAAAAAAAAAAAAAACTGGGGGTGACACCTGATTGGGGGCGAAGAATCACACAAATATAACACAAAATATCTCAATATCAACTCTACTACTTTCTGCTGATGATGAGACGTGGTTTTAATCCCAACGGCATCTCTGGATTACTATATCCTTTCATACAAATATAACACAAAATATCTCAATATCAACTCTACTACATTCTGCTGATGATGAGACGTGGTTTTAATCCCAACGGCATCTCTGGATTACTGTATCCTTTCACACAAATATAACACAAAATATCTCAATATCAACTCTCAACTCTACTACATTCTGCTGATGATGAGACATGGTTTTAATCCCAACGGCATCTTTGGATTACGATATCCTTTCACACAAATATAACACAAAATATCTCAATATCAACTCTACTACTTTCTGCTAATGATGAGACGTGGTTTTAATCCCAACGGCATCACTGGATTACTATATCCTTTCACACAATATAACACAAAATATCTCAATATCAACTCTACTACATTCTGCTGATGATGAGACGTGGTTTTAATCCCAACGGCATCTCTGGATTACTATATCCTTTCACACAAATATAACACAAAAATCTCAATATCAACTCTATACTACTTCTCTTTCTGCTGATGATGAGACGTGGTTTTAATCCCAACGGCATCTCTGGATTACTATATCCTTTCACACAAATATAACACAAAATATCTCAATATCAACTCTACTACATTCTGCTGATGATGAGACGTGGTTTTAATCCCAACGGCATCTCTGGATTACCATATCCTTTCATGCCTCCCCTCTTTTCATCCCTTCTTATTTGAAAAAAAAAAAAAACAAAAACAAATTCTCTCCACAACCCCATCAACAAATAAAAACCTAACCACACGATCAAGGAAAACAAAAAAGACATACACAGACATACACAGATAAATGGCAATGCCATTTTTTTTTTTTTTTTTTTGTGTGTAGATCTCTCCACCATCTCTCTTTCTCTGTTTTGTTGCTCAGTACCTGTAGTGAAGAGGCTTGTAAGGGCCCTCAACAGGGACGCTGATGTAGTCGGCCTGCTCCTGAGAAAGCTTGGTTAGCTTAGCTCCAAGCTTGCCAAGGTGGAGCGCCGCCACCTTCTCATCGAGGTGCTTCGGCAGCACATAGACCTTCTTCTCGTACTTGCCTGACGACCTCTCCTTCCACAGCTCTAGCTGTGCTATCACCTGTTCCAATTCCATTTTTCACATTGCACGGTTCAGAACACACCCTATTTACAACCCCCATCTGCATGGGCAATTTCTTCTAGCGAATCATTTCCGACCATCCGTCAGGTGGACAGACAGAAAATGGTTCACAGCGCTCCTAACAAGCGGCCTAGTTAAAATTCAATCATTTAATATGGAGAGGGAAGAACCCAGTAGATGGACAGTCCTGATTGATAGATCATCCCACCACACATACTATGGAGATATGGCCCATACAGTAGTCCGCTTCTACTGGATCAATGATATCAAGCACAGCATTCTCCGTGGGTGGGGTACCAATATGTGTGATTTTGAAACATAAGCCATCCATTTTAGGCCCACTAAATAGACAGCCCAGGTTGATAAATCATCCTGCCATGTATAATGTGGAGAGATGGCTCGATGGTGTTACTCTTTTTTTACTGAATTGATCATCTCTACACAGCATTCTGGACTGGTGGGGAAAGCCTCTCACAGATGAACATGGTTGGAAGGAGCTACAATTCCACCAGATAATCCTAGCCACATGATGTGGGCCTGCAGATGGATGGTTAATAGATCTAACCAATGATCCATATGCAATGGATGGTTGTAATTGTTCAATGGGATAGTTATAATTGTTCAATGGGGGAATGTTCTTAGTTCACCGATACATGCCGGGAGCCACTGGACTGGATCACTGAAAAGGGCAGTCCATCAATCAATGGACAGGATGCTGGTGGGCAAACAGAACACCACTGATCTGAATCAACATTGAATTTTTAAAAAGAAAAAAAAAAGCTCTGTTCTTTTACCTGGTTGGTGAAGGAGCACGACATGACAAAGCTAGGGTGGCCAGTGGCACACCCAAGGTTCATGAGGCGGCCCTCAGCAAGGAGGATGATGCCGACCTTGGTTGAAGGCTCAAGTGGACCACACCACAATTAATGGGGATTTGAAAGTTTACCGGGCACAAGTTTTGGATGGAGCTAATGTTTCAATTTTCCCTTCATGCAGGTCTACCTTATCTTATGAACATGGCAAATAAACATCATGGTGGGTATTAGGAAGGTTCCAACGGTAGTAATTCAATCCCAGCTGCTTCCTGTGGTTTGGTCCACTTGAGCCTTCAATTTGCCTCACTAATGATCATATACATCAGTGGGTCCCGCGGATCCCCAGACAGGCCCATCAGACAGGTCCCGGTGAGGGTTGTACCCAATCAGCTCCCCATGGCTATGGACAGTTGAGCACCGGTGGGATATGGGTGACGGCTAGGAGGTCGTTTGGTACCTTGGATTTGAGGTAAATGGGTGTATTTGGAATGCACCGGTGGAACACTAATTCACCTCACAATACAATTATGGCTGGGTGTATTTGGAAGGCACCGGTAGGACACTAATTCACCTCACAATATAATTATAGAAAAAACACTAAAATCACATCAATTTAATGATCCAAACCATCCCCAAATGTTGAAGATAAAGATGGTTAAAAAATGTCAATGAGTCACTTGTTTGTAATCCTTATTTTTGTGGCCCATCTAAGGCTCATTTTTTGCCAAAGTATATAATTCCACGGGACTTATCACAATTATTTTATCAAATATCATATGTATATATTAATTTGCGATATGAAAGCTAATTTAATTAATCAAATTTAGGTACTATGAATATAGGAAGAATTCCAATGCATTCCCACTACAAGCTCCCAAATAGAAGATTTGGATTAGAGTGCATTTCCACCTAACACACCTTAATTTTAATGTAATTGTGATTTAGATTTTAGTGCATTTCAAATCTAAGCTCCCAAACAGGCCATTCATATTTAATTCCCAAGAATAGCAAGTGACACACCTCGATTCTTAGGCAATTGTGATTTGGATTTTAGTGCACTCCAAATCTATGCTCCCGAACGGCCATACATATTTAATTCCTAAGAATAGTAAGTGTAACCTGCAACCGCCCAATTACATTCTAAAACTCAGTTTGGTTCAACGACACTTGTATATTCTGAGCTGCATCGGACAACTTTTTTATTTTTAACCGTCCAATAGATGTCCACAAAACTATTTGTTGGGCGACCAAGGTAATTCTGGGTACTCGACACATTTACATATCTAACTGTTAGATAAGAAAATATTTTTGGTACAATGCATAGTTTAAATTAGATGTCTGCAATTTCTTAATAATTTCTAACCGCCTGCATATAATCCCTAACATTCTACTCGAGTATGAAAGTATTACTCAATGATCAAACGCATTAACAGTACCACAAAAAGCAGTACAGTCGCTTGCACGTGATCAGTTCTCATAAGAGGGAAAAAAAAAAAAAAAAAAACACGGGGTGAGACACCTGATCGGGGGCGAAGAATCACACAAATATAACACAAAATATCTCAATATCAACTCTATTACATTCTGCTGATGATGAGACGTGGTTTTAATCCTAACGGCATCTCTGGATTACTATATCCTTTCATGCCTCCCCTCTTTTAATCCCTTCTTATTTGAAAAAAAAAAAAAACAAAAACAAATTCTCTCCACAACCCCATCATCAAATAAAAACCTAACCACACGATCAAGGAAAACAAAAAAGACATAACGGAGATAAATGGCAATGCCATTTTTTTTTTTTTGTGTAGATCTCTCCACCATCTCTCTTTCTCTGTTTTGTTGCTCAGTACCTATAGTGAAGAGGCTTGTAAGGGCCCTCAACAGGGACGCTGATGTAGTCGGCCTGCTCCTGAGAAAGCTTGGTTAGCTTAGCTCCAAGCTTGCCAAGGTGGAGCGCCGCCACCTTCTCATCGAGGTGCTTCGGCAGCACATAGACCTTCTTCTCGTACTTGCCCGACGACCTCTCCTTCCACAGCTCCAGCTGTGCTATCACCTGTTCCAATTCCATTTTTCACATTGCACGGTTCAGAACACACCCTATTTACAACCCCCATCTGCATGGGCAATTTCTCCTAGCGAATCATTTCCGACCATCCATCACGTGGACAGACAGAAAATGGTTCACAGCGCTCCTAACAAGCGGCCTAGTTAAAATTCAATCATTTAATATGGAGAGGGAAGAACCCAGTAGATGGACAGTCCTGATTGATAGATCATCCCACCACACATACTACGGAGATATGGCCCATACAGTAGTCCGCTTCTACTGGATCAATGATATCAAGCACAGCATTCTCCGTGGGTGGGGTACCAATATGTGTGATTTTGAAACATAAGCCATCCATTTTAGGCCCACAAAATAGACAGCCCAGGTTGATAAATCATCCTGCCATGTATAATGTGGAGAGATGGCTCGATGGTGTTACTCTTTTTTTACTGAATCGATCATCTCTACACAGCATTCTGGACTGGTGGGGAAAGCCTCTCACAGATGAACATGGTTGGAAGGAGATACAATTCCACCAGATAATCCTCGCCACATGATGTGGGCCTGCAGATGGATGGTTAATAGATCTAACCAATGATCCATATGCAATGGATAGTTGTAATTGTTCAATGGGATAGTTATAATTGTTCAATGGGGGAATGTTCTTAGTTCACCGATACATGCCGGGAGCCACTGGACTGGATCACTGAAAAGGGCAGTCCATCAATCAATGGACAGGATGCTGGTGGGCAAACAGAACACCACTGATCTGAATCAACATTGAATTTTTAAAAAGAAAAAAAAAAGCTCTGTTCTTTTACCTGGTTGGTGAAGGAGCACGACATGACAAAGCTAGGGTGGCCAGTGGCACACCCAAGATTCATGAGGCGGCCCTCAGCAAGGAGGATGATGCCGACCTTGGTTTCAGGGAAGACCCACCGGTCCGTCTGTGGCTTGATGGTGATGCGCTTGATGCCAGGGTACGACTCCAGCCCCAGCACGTCTATCTCATTGTCAAAGTGCCCGATGTTGCACACGATGGCATTGTTCTTCATCTTCTTCATGTGGTCCACCATGATGATGTCCTTGTTACCAGTTGTCGTCACAAAGATGTCTGCCTCTGAGACCACGTCCTCAAGAGTCAATACAGGGATGCCTTCCATCAGGGCCTGGAGAGCGCAGATGGGGTCAATCTCGGTCACGACCACACGGGCACCAGCCTGCTTAAGGGCAGCAGCACAGCCCTTGCCGACATCTCCGTACCCACAGACTACAGCAACCTTGCCGGCAATCATGACATCGGTGGCCCTCATCAAACCATCAGGGAGGGAGTGGCGGCATCCATACAGGTTATCGAACTGATAAAGAAATATAGAAATAGCAAACACTATCAAAGATCGGCCAGCAGTGGCTTCAGATCTCAACTAATGTAATTGCACTGACTTTCTAAACTAACCAAAATCAAGCAGTAAAATCATAGCATTTCATAGTAAGATCCTGATAATTGTAACGTGAATCTCCAGATCTAACCGCAATTAGAGTAGCCAGCAACATTATCAGCAACCCAAATCCCGCTTGCATAGAAAATTTCTGAATAGGCACATGATTTATAAGCACAAGATTCAAATGTTGTTCTTCGTCTCCACTCAATTGGATCCGAAATGTAAATGGATCTGATCTGGACCGTTCATTGGGTGGCCCAACGTTAGACGGCCCATCCAATCACAGGACTTTAGTCCATCAAATCTGGACTATCAACTGGATCTACGATACACCACTAAATGGCCAACCAAATGAACGGAACAGATACGATCCAAACACGCTAGGCCAGCAAGTCCGGATCAAGTGCTTTAAAGCTTCATTCCCAACTTAAAAGCATCAAGAACCCTAGATCTGCATCTCAGAACCCTAGAAAACCCTAGATCTGAGTCATAAAACCCTAGATCTAGAAGGATACTCAAAGCAAGCAACTTAACAGATCTCAAACAGATCAGAAGAGCAAAAGAATTAAAAAATCCCTAGATCTGGGGATGCAAGCAATACCTTGCTCTTGGTGACGGAGTCATTGACATTGATCGCGGGGAAGAGCAGCGTCCCGTTGACCTCCATCTGATACAGCCTCTTCACGCCCGTCGTCGTCTCCTCCGAGACACCGACAAGTCTCTCCTTCATCCGGTGGAACCTCTTCGGGTTCGACTTCAGCCCGTCCTTGATCAGGCCAAGCACGATCTGGAACTCGGCGTTGTCGGTCGAAGCGGGATCCGGAATCTTCCCCGTCTTCTCGAACTCCACCTCGGCCTTCACACCCTCATGGATCAGGAGAGTCGCATCGCCACCATCATCAACGATGAGATCGGGCCCACCGCCCGGGCCCCAGTCAAGGGTCCGCTCGGTGCACCACCAGTACTCCTGGAGGGTCTCGCCTTTCCAGGCGAAGACAGCAGCACTATCGCGAGCGATGGCGGCAGCGGCGTGGTCCTGCGTGGAGAAGATGTTGCAGGAACACCAGCGGACCTCGGCGCCGAGGGCAGTGAGGGTCTCGATCAGGACTGCGGTCTGGATCGTCATGTGGAGGGACCCAGAGATTCGGGCGCCCTTGAACGGCTGTGATGGGCCGAACTCCGTTCGGCAGGACATGAGGCCCGGCATCTCCACCTCGGCCAGCTCGATCTCGAGGCGACCGAAGTCCGCCTGCGACATGTCCTTGACCTTGTATTCACGGCCTGAGGACGTCTTCTCAGCGATCAGATCCATGGCTTCTTCTCTCTCACACAGAAAAAGATACGAGGAGATGGTGGAATGGGAACGGGGAAGAGAAGAGGATGGAGTGAGGGTTTTATAAGTAGGGTGAAGATAATGGACGGTGGAGATGTTTCACGGTGGGTGGGTGGAGGACGTGGATGGTTTCTAGATCTGGTGAATCCTGGCCGTTAGATGCGGAGATGCGAGGACTCGGATTGGAAAGGGTGTCGTGCGTTTGTTGGCTGTCCGCCGACTGTAGCTGCTTGCCTTTTTCCGAGTGACGAGCCGGAGACTCTGGCCGCTTGCTTTGCTTTTAGATATTTTCCGTGAGAAATACTTCAATACTCTGGCAGAATATGACTGATGATACGCAGTCAGTTATAAATTACCGAAAAACTGCATACTCAGTACATGAGTATTTTAAGATAAACCATCCAAAATTTAGCTAAAATGTCAGATGTAACAAAATACAAATATTAATTTTATTTAATTAATTAAATATTAGATTTATGTACATTTATTAGACGGTTAAAAATGAAACACATCTAATGGTCTGATTTTAAAAAACAACTGTCCCTTAATCAGAGGTTAAACGGTGTGATGGTTTGATTTGAGTTTGTAGGTTACACGAGTAACATTTATAAGTACCTGCGTATCAAGCATCACATGCAGCCAGAGTATCAATACATCTCCTTTCTTGATTTCCTTTTCCCTGTGTCGCGACTCAGGATGTACCGCCAACCACTGGGGCCCACATGCTGAAGGTCCAGATGATCTTAACTGTCTATGTGGTTAAATATATGGTATATGGATTGCCACAGGAAGGTAGCACTAAATGGATGTTTGTTAACATCACTAACTGTTGATGAATTTAGAACAATGAAAAGAAAATTTTCTTTCTTTCCAATGGGTCCCATTCGACTCTAGAAATCGAAGGATTGGATAATTAACGAAGAGTCTTTATTTAGTAAATGGATTATCTATATGATTAAAGAGAATACGGACGGTTCAGATGATCTGAATATCTCATCATACAATGCAATAAGTGGCGACGTACGTTGCATCTAAAAATCGCGACAGAGGCAAACGAACTCATCTGACGCGACTAGCCAGTAACCCGGGGGCTACACGGCTCTCATATAAGCCAAATCTCCGTGGGGCCCACCACGATAGGCTAAACTCCGTGGGGCCCACCGTGATGTATGTGTCTTATCGCTCCGTCCATCCATTTTTCCAAGCTCATTTTAGGGCATTAGCCTAATATTCAAGCATATCCAAAGCTCAAGTGTACCACGCTACAGGAAAGAGTGGGGATGATGACGTCCACCGTTGAAACCTGTTCATAAGGTTAAAGGAACATGGATTAAAGGGAAAAAACAAATATCAGCTTGATCCAAAACTTCTACAGCCCTCAATAAGTTTTCAACGGTGGATATCTTCATTCCTACTGTTTCATGTGACGTGGCCCACTTGACTTCTTAATCTCTCTTTCTCATGAAGCAGTGTATTAAAATAGCCAACGGAGAAGATGGACGGAGTGGATATGACAAAAACATTCTAGTGGGCCCCATGGAGCTTCGGGTTACATGGGAGCCGTATGATCTCGGTTACCTTACCGCAAGTCGGATGCTATTTTCCTGGGTTTTGTAAGGTGACGGTGGGTGGGTGACGCTGCTCAGGGCAGCATATAGCCACGTAGTTGGTCAAAATGACAAGAATTACCCTCTTTTGTTCAGTCAAAAATCGCGCGTGTGAGGTGAAGAAAGGGCTCGATACAGACACGTGTGCTAGATCCTGTCCACTAATCTGAAAAGGCCCAGAGCGAATACTCTTTGGCTGAATAGTTATAGTGGTCCACTCATCATTTAGTCTGCACAAATACGTTAATAAGGATCCTCGGTCACCGTTTCCACACTGTCCATTTTTGGCTTACACATGTGACCGACCTGTTCGAATGCTTATAGTGGGCCTGATCAGATGAACGGACTGGATCTTTGACGCAGGGAAGGATGTGATAAGGTAGAGGACAGTCTTTATAAATACTCTGAAGTCACTGAGTTTATCGCATAGATTCGTCCAATCCATGAAATATTAAAAAATTAAAAATTTTAAATATAGTAATTTTTTCCTTAAAAATTAGCTTTTGAGCTTTTTTTTATTTTTATTTTTTGGTTCGCTTTTTAGTACACCCCGTTGCCAGTAACACTGTCTGATCAAAAGTTATTACTCTTTTGGTGCAATCATGCTAGGAATGTATCTATGCCACATCCTATATATTTGCATATGTGTAGCACATTGTCCAGTCTACCGCGACCCCTTATTTCCATCTCACTCATGCCCGTCCTTTTAAGATGTTGTACATACTATTTTAACCAATATCATGCAACATTTTTTAAAAAAAATTAGAGGAATTGTAGGATAAAATCCAAGAATAATTAATAAATCTTTGGCATCTAGTTTTTATTGAATTTATTGGTATAAATATGTATTCTTAACAAAAATTTACTTTAGCAGTTTGCTAATTAGGTTAGTAGGTTGCATTCTACCCCATCTAGACAATAACCTATCCAAGCAGTAGCTCCGTATAGGCTACTATGATGTGTGGGTTTTATTAATGTTGTCAATCATTTTTTAATATCAATTTAGGATATTATACCCAAAAATAAGAAAGATACAAAGTTCAAGTGGACCACACCATAAGAAGCAGTAGTGATAGTGACATCCGTTATTGAAAACTTCCTAAGAGCTACCAGATGTTTATTACTCATCTAACCTATTCTGAGGTAATATTTACCAGGATGAAGGGAAAATGTAAATATGAGCTTGATCTAAACTTCTAGGGCTACCAAAAAGTTTTTAATGGTGGCCATTCAATATCCACAGTCTAGTCTACTTCCACTTGAATTTGGGAGCTGCCTCATTTTTTGTGCTCAAACCTAAAATTGCTATGGCATAACAGATAAATAGCTTGAATAAAATACATACATCACGGTGGGCTTACATAGCCTTGACTAGATAAATTATCATCCGGGCACGAGCAGGATACAATCTTCTTCCTACATGATATATAAAAAGAATATATTTATTTCTAACACTCTCTTTGTTGAAAGACCATCTTAAAACAAAATGGATGTCGAAACTCTTTTAAAAGGAGGGAGAATAATGAACTATACCACATCCAAAAGTAAATGGCATATATACACATACAAAAGTGCACTTGTAATGCCTGTGGAGAGAGGAAAGGAATGAGGTATCGGAGAAACTCATGCTATGAGTTTTATGCTACCCATTCTATGCTAATAAACATTTCTCAAACGGTTGATTTACATATGAAGCAACTGTTGCTGAGTGGCCCATATTCAAATCTAAGATCCAAAGAAGCATGATTAAATACTATAGTTTTATACTGTGATATTTAGAACATCAACAGTTCAAATAAATCTAAGGATGACATGTTGTGGTAAGATGCCAGTATATTGTTACAAAACGGCCTGTGAGAGAGGCCTTTTGTGGAAGAATCCACAGCCATTACTTTTTATAGATAAAATCTAGACCATTGAACCACAACAACAACCGTATATTCAATTCCTAAACCTATCTTTCATTTCAAATGCCTACCATGTTCTTTGAATATCCAAAGGTCCTCATTAGGAAAACTAATTGTGGGGCAAAACTGTCTGAAAGCTACCAACGCCATAGATAGTAGAGATAGAATATTACAATTCCCTAACTATTTCATAAAAGGCTCTTCTAACCTAGATTTGAGGAAAAATATCTTTTATACTCTTAAGCAGATTGAGTGGATTGAGTAATAAAGGAAGAGTACTAAAGGATATCTGAGAGTAGATTGACTAGATTGTGGGCCCAGCAACCGAATCTTTTCTGAGAGTAGATTGAGTACTAAAGGAAGAGTAAACCGTGATAGGACCAAACATGACGTATATATCTTACTTGTCTGGTCCATCTGTTTTACCAAACATGATATATATATATATATATATTATCTCACTTGCGTGGTCCATCAGTTTTATTTTAGGTCGTGATCTCAAAATTGAAGCATATCTAAAGCTTCAAGCCACCAGAAATTGCAGAGACAATGACATCCACCACTGAACCTTCTTAGGGCCCACAGAAGTGTTATTTGTCATCCAACCTGTTAATAAGGTTATACAGGCATAGATGACGGTAAAACACAAATATGTACCTTAGGGTCTGTTAGATTATTTTTTTTAAGCGAGTGTAAATACCTGTAAATGAGTAATTATTATCATTTATCGGTTCGGAAATCTACCAGGTTTGTGTATTGGTAACCGGTTTAAAAGTGACAGTTTAAATTTTTAGGCCCCACTGTGATGTATATGATACATCCGTTCCATCCATTCGTTTTACTACAACATTTTAAAGCATGAGCAAAAAAAATAAGACAAATCCAACATTCAAGTGGCCCACACCGAAGTAAACAGTGGCCTCAAGAAGTTTTTAACAATAAGTATTTAATCCCCTTTTTCCTATAGTGTGGTCCACTTGAACTTTGAATCCACCTCATTTTTTTACTCATTCCCTAAATTCAATTGGCATAACAGATGACGGTGTGAATAATTCACATATATCATGATGGGCCCCACATATATTTGTGGGCAACGTAGATTTTAGCGCTGAAAAAATAAGATTCAAATTAACGTTAGGGATGACAGGGTAATTACCATAAAAAGTAATTATTACATAATTACTGTGCATTTATGATTACTTTGGAACATCAAACATGCCCTTATCCAAAACTTTCGTGGCTCCCAAGAAATTTCCAACAGTAGATGTTCAATTCCCACTCTTTCTTTGGTGTGCTCCACTTAAGCTTTGGATATCCTTCAATTTTGATCTCATACTTAAAAAGTGACATGGAAAAACAGATGGACGGCAGGGATGAGATAAATACATGATGATGGCCCCACAAAGTTTACTCAGTGTGCTAAAGCCTACTGAGTTGCTCAACACGCTATCCGCTCATGTTTTCTATCCTAAAGCGAAGCTGGTCCACTAAGCCGCCCATACACATGGCTGAGTGTGGACGGTCTGCAAAGTTTCTAATTGTGAACGGACCGGACTGATTTTTTATACGTGGCATCTCACATTGCATGCTATCTGATGAATAGCTCAGATCTCCGACACGTGTTTCCCCCCTCCGTCACGTGAAAGACTTGAATCGCGATTCGTTCGTTTAATATAGACCACCTGTTGAGTGGACCATAAAACGTCCCACACACTCACAAGATTGGCACGCGCGCTGCGTGTGGGGTAGGGCTTGCTTGTCAACGGTGAAGATGATCTTCTCGTGCTTGCTCTCTCGGAAAACGCCTGCGTACCTTGCGTGCATGAAATCCACACCGTCCATCAGATGCGTCAGTGCATCCCCCTTAATGCCAAAAAGCAGGTCGATTCAACACTCATGTGGGTCACCCGATGAAATCTTACCCAAAACATTTCAATTGACGTGTTATGGCCCACCTGGAATATTTGATTTTTGGGTAGGTCTTCAATCCTGATGAGACACCTCAGATGAATGGATTATACGGCGTATACACACCACGATGGGCGCTACACAAAACTAATGGTTGCCTTTCTATCCAGATTTTCTATTATGGTGTGGTATATCCGAGTTATGAATGGTAATCATTTTTTGTTGAAAGGATGAAAATGAGGAACCGTACCCGATGGACGGTATGGATCTCATGAAATCTCTACTCACGTTTCTCTCGGTGCGCGATGTACGTTAATTCAGTAGCGCGGCTCTGCTCTCTCCTATCATCCGCTAAAACCAAGGGTACACTGTAATATTCGAAAAGACAAAGACTATTTGCGTATATGGGATTCAGATTTCTTCCCCGCTGTCGGAAGATGACCACATCGTTGCAACGATGTTACTCAGGCTGAGTATGATACTTGATACGCAGGCATTCAGGAATTGTACGTGTAGCATCTTTAATTCAAATAAAACTAAATAAATTGTGCAGTCAACTGTCTCCAAGTCACAATCCCAAGATCAAATTCGTTAAAAAGATCATAACCTCTGATTCGTGGACACTTGTTTATGTGAAGCTAGGACGGTTGAATATTTTTATTGATCAACTGTCCAATAAATGTCTACAAATCCGATTTTCAGATGACCGAATAAATTTATTTTTTTATTTATAGTATAATTACACTAGATATCATGATTTGGACGGTTTATTTTGACAGCTTGTATTTCAACTGTGTATCATCCACCAAAATCTGCCAGAGTACCAGAGTTTTTCTCTTTTTTCTCATTTTGTTTGTTATGAACAAATTATCAAAGTAGACGCTGTCTAACTATTTTTAGACTGAAGGGGCTTTTTAGGGTATGGATGGACGAAAGTATCCCTTGAGCAGCTCGGGTTCAAGTAACAAGCATGTGAAAACGGAGGGTTATTTTCGTTGGAATTAGGTTATCCGTACAAACAGGGGTTTACTTTGGTTAGCGGCAGGTAAAAGGTGGTGTCTACAGTTTATTCCATGCAATGCATTCCAATCGTCAGAATTAAACGATCCGGGATGGAAGTAAATATGCAATGTACTCCGCTTTTCAATTTCAGCATGTGGGAGCCCACGGTTCAGTGATCCAGACCATTGTTCGGTTTTTTCCCACTTAAAGAAACCATGGTCCAAAATTTTGCAAGATTAAAAGATCCTAGCCGTCAAAATTGGGGCTTTTTGGTTGGATATGGACCAGGCCACAAATTGAAAGGCTATGATTGTCCTATCCAGGATACATTTGGGTCATGGTTCGGCAGATGAATGGTCTTCATCTCAATTGTCGAAAGTGACATCTCCAGTGTACCGTTGAAAGCTTCGTTCGAGGATCCAACAATTCTCCAATTCTAAGTGGTTGGTGAGACTGGTAAGAACCGTACACCTGGCAGTAGGAGCTATCGATTGGGAGTTGCCATCTAACGTGGATGACTGGAATTTCCTGCATCCCGTCACGTAGGGCCCACGGTGATGAAAGTTTTGCATCTTACTCCCTCCATCCGTTGCAGCTGCTCTTCTTAAAAGGTGAGGTAAAAATTCGTCAGATCCTAAGATTCAAATGAGGCCACGTCTCAAGAAACAGTGGCGAGTGAACGGCTACCGTTGAAAACTTCGTGGGGGCCATAGAACTTTTGGAGGAAGCTTATATTTTTTTTTTCCCTTCCTCTAGGTCTGCCTGACCTAATAAACAGGTCTAATGCAAATAAACATAACGGTGGGCCCCACGAAGGTTTCAACGGTGAGAGTCACCGTGTGGGCCCCACGAAGGTTTCGATAGAGGCGTCACCGTTCCTACTGTTTCCTGTAGTGTGGTCCACTTGATATTTGGATCCACCCAACTTTTAGAAGCCAGAACGGATGGACAGCACAGATAAAACACATACAACACGATGGGCCCCACAGAGCTTGGCGCCATCCCATGTAGCCGTTGCTGCAGGCAATCGGCTTACCTCCGTAGCAGTAGAGGTGGTAGAAAACTCCAGAAGGGGTCATTAATTAAAATAGTCCATGATATAGGTGCTGATATCAGAAATTTTGGCTTTTTCTTTACGAAAATCTTATTTTCTTTGGGAAATCTTATCTGCTACCTGTCCTCTCATTCGACAAGTAATAGTTCAAATTTTCCTCACTTAGAATTTCATAAATTATTATGAAGTTTCTTGCTATAATTATTTTAATCTATCACTCAAAGGTCTTTAATTCACGATCTTAACAAAAACGTAGGTATTACTATGAAAAGAATCATGCGAATTCAATTAGACACTCTTGGAAGCCGATCAAATATGCCCGATCATCTAAATCTTATGTTTAGCCTTAAGATGTATTCATTTAGGACTAAAATCCAGATGACCCACAGCTGATTAATTAGGATAACCACAACTTAATGAATATATACCTAAAGCTAATATAACTAATGGTTTAGATCCTCACTATCCCATACAATTAAATAAAATTGACCTAGTCACTGTTTTAGCCCAAAATTAATGATTTATAATGATTAATATAAATCATTATTTTCACTAATTGAGAATAGGTCACACTATAAATATATCCAATCAAAACCTAATCACTATGAAAAAAAATCTCACCGCTTAATTATTTTTAAAAAATGACATGATAATCAAAATAAGCTTTACAGCTCGTTGGTGAGCTGTTAAACACAAAACAATATAATAATAAATTAAAAAAACATTCGTCTTAGTGAGCTTGATGTCCATCACGAGATATTAAGCTGAGCTCACGTCTCGAATTGTTCGTATTGGACTCGTAAGGCGAGCACATGAGTTATGCGAATGTCCTTAGAAAGTGTCAGGAACTTAAGTAAATTGTGCATATCCGATCTTTGCTAAAGTTGTGGCTTTTGGACTATTAGAGCACGATCAAATTAAGCACACTAACATAGGTTAATATCAACTCATATCCGTAAAGCCACAACCTCAATAGATGATCAATGACCGTTGAACTAATCTCTTGTCGGAACCATTAATCGGTGTGTCCGATTTGCGAGGCCATCAAAGCCCTACGTAGATCATCATTATAGCTAATTAATGTACGGCGTGGATCGACTCTACACTCCATATAGACCCCAAAAACTAGAAACAACCTCCTATGGGGTTATAATAGTAAATACTTATCCATTATAGCCATTTACACCACTTTTGACACTTTATAAACCTAGATTTTGGGAGCCCATCCATTCTGTTGGTGCAAAAAATTGGTGCGTCCTCCTCCGACCTGTTACCTGCACAAGGAAAAGACAAAGGAGACCCTAGCTAGAGCCGGGGACCCTCCGATGCTAAAGTTAGGGATAAGATCGTGTAGATGGGTTTTTAGAAGAGTTTTCTGCGTACCTTTCATCGTAGAGATTTCCTGTTTTTATAGGAAAGGGAGGGTCCCGTCGTGCAAGGATCCTCTTCCGAGTATCTCAGAGATTTGATTTAATTGTAATCTGTTTATGGATTTTACCCAATACCGAGATCTTTGGAGCCGGGAATCCTTTCACAAGATTTTCGGGACAGTATTTGTGTTTACACTATCTCTTCCTCGCTCGGCTCGACCTTAACCGACTCTGGCAATAAATGAGTCTCGGCTGGCTACAAGGATGAAGCTTTTTGCCTTCTGTCGGATGAAATAGAATTTGTCCATAATCGATATCATTTCTTAATCTGATAGCTGACTGTTGGGATTTTTGGCCTGCGGAATCACACAGATCTAGATCTAAGATGGTAATCCAATGGCACCAAGCACATACACAAGAAAAGAAAACACACAGATTTAACGTGGAAAACCCTTGCAGGAAAAAAACCACGGCACAAAGCGACAAATCACCACTATGAAAGCATCAATTACAAAGAGAAAAGACTTACCCGATTCGAACAACCTCGAATCTCACCCTTGCTACACCCTTTGATAACCCTAGAACCCTTTAGAATACCTTTAGGAAGTCTTAGAATATATTAGAATAGCCCTAGGCACCCCAATTTATAGTTTTAGCAACTTCCCTTTCGTATCCCAGTTGCGAAAGGACTTGCGTCAGAAAATCCGCGAAACTCCTTTCGCATCCCAGTTGCGAAAGGACTTGCGACACAAAATCCGCGAAACTCCTTTCCGCATCCCAGTTGCGAAAGGACTCAGATTTAAGACATCTCGCAACACTGACACTATAACCGACCTAAAATGGGACGGTTTTATATTCGGTCAAGAGACTTCTAGCATTCGGGCCTCAATCGGTCCCTTTAGATGTTGTTGCCTCGTTATCTGAGTCAACTTTATGCGTCTTATGTATTTTGCCTATGTCTCATGACGGAGGCATTCGATTCTTTTCTCTCGGTCAGGCTTATTGCCTCGGAATCTTGGGCAGTGTAAATAGAGTTGGTCAATTCCATATCCGGGTCTCCGAACTTGTCATATTTTTCCCCAACACATTCCATACAAGTTTACCTTAGGTTTTGGAAGAAAGAGGAGAGAAATGGAAAGAGAGAAATAAAGAGAGAGGGAGAGAAAATATGGGTTTGAGTGATTCTGTTCTAAGGGGGAGTGATTGCAACAATGCAACCCTAAGAGCCACCCAAACCTCCGTCGAATCCATCTTTACTCGTGATCGGAGGTAAGAAACGCTTCCTACCTTTCGATTATGTCACCTAATGATAGTTTTTATGAATCTTACATTAGTTTTCTTGCATTCGGTGTCATGACATACATGTATCTAATCAACTAGTTTATGAAACTGATTGTTTTGTTATGCTATCATTACTTACACTCAATTGTGTTGATAACATGAGTAGCTTAGGGAATGGTACCACTGAGTTACCTACTCACTGACACCTATGACGGTGTTTTAAAACACAAATTAGATGATATTATTAATACAGGTACTCCCGATATCTCAAACAGGTATGCTTAGACTAGCTTGCACCATCGTCATGATGTTTTAGGAGTGTTAGGCGAAAAAAAAAAAAACTTTACATTTTATTCATTTGGACATGTACATATATTTTGGACATATATATATTGGAGTCCCCATCTAAGCTGGACTCCATAGTTTGGTTTTGTTGAATATACATTGTGGCTCCTGTAGTCCTCATTTGAGTGGATATCATATATTTCTTGAATTTAGTTATCTCTGCTTAACTTTTAATGTCATTGATTTAAAACTACTTTGACTATTAACCACAAGTGAATGTTAACATAACTGTGTAAGCACGTGTGAACTTGCCTACATGCATTTTTACTAGGTTCACGCTTGGGAGATCAGAATCGGAGTCTTCGTACTCAGGTGTTGAATTTTGGGGCGTGACACAGCAATAGCTTTTCACGAGAGTCGAGAGGGCCTTTTGAGAATTGAGGTGTAGGCCCCACTAAATCAACGATGATGATCATCCCTTGGGCGATCTGATTCATTCTCTTTAATTGGACAACCATGAACCAATAATAAGGTCGTTTCAAAAGAAATTTTGGAGGCATTTGTGGTCCACAACTGCAGAAGCATTGTAAGTTAATTTTAGACTGTTTCCACTGGTGTGGTCCATCTGTAATGAGTTTTGCCCTCGAACTTGGGCAGAGGGCATGAATTTAAAACATTTTTCACGTGGACAGCTTGGATCTGCTACAAAATGATCTAGTGGAGCCCACGCAGATGTGGAATAGGGTTCAATAGGTGAGTCCCTTGTGCGAGAATGTCATTTAACATTTTCTTTATCTTTCGTATTCATATTTTTTTTTTTCACGAGAGTGGATTATTTTGGCCATTAGGACCGTTGCCACCTCCGTGGTAATGACTTCGGTGAGCTTCCGACATCATTCACTCCATTCTCATGAGTTCATGAGTTTTTTATTTTATTTTATTTCCAGCCACACTATTTAACGGAGAAGCTATGATCGCCAAAGGTATGTTTAGGTTAGAATAATAGTAGCTTTTGTGTGAAGTTTTTTTATGGGTATTAATGGTGGGAGTTTGTGAAAGGGAGGATGGTGTGGTGGTTCCCTTTATGATGATTTTTTGTTTTGTTTTTTTATTGTGTATAAATGGCTGGAGTTTGTAAAATTGATGAATTTTATAATAAAAGAATGTTGTAATGAGTGAATTTTAAAATGAAAGAATGTTATAACGTATGAATGTGATAATGGATGAATGTTGTATGATGATTCGCCGATATTCACTATGGATCGTTGATAATCACTATGGATCATCGATAGTCACTATGGATCGATGATATCACTATAAACCATTGATATTTAGTTATGATTACCGATATTAACTGTGAATCACTGATGTTATGGGTAAAAATGGACTAACCAGATGTACAGACTCAAATACTATGGATTGTTTGAGGGCCGAAAAATCACATCAACTTCAGGTATCATCCTTGGCCTCGGAGGTCGGACTCGACCCAAGACCTCTACCTTGGAGGTCGGCCTCAGATACCGACTTTGGCATCGGGTATCAACATCGACCTACAAGGTCGGCCTCAGATATCGACCACCACATCGGAATATAAATATACTTATAATATATTTAGATAAGATCTTCCCGAAATTTTTGTCGTGGATCTCGGGAAGATAACTACAACGCATCCGAAGGAAGATCTCATTCGTAATACACAATCACCATCCGAGAGGCATTGTCATATACGTATCTGAGACCAAAAGCCTATAAATACACCCACTGTCATGAGTAAAGACACATTATTCCACTCCCTAAAACCCCACGTTCTACTAGACCTAACTTTGGCATCGAAGGGTCTCATGTAGCAGCTGGGGTCTCCGTCTTTGTCTTGTTTTATATGTCTCAAGTGGTCTAAGGAGGACATTCATATTTTTGCAAAAACAATCGATATTCAATGAGGATCACTGATATTAACTGTAGATTATTGATATTCACTGTGAATCGTCGATGCTCAATGAAGATTACCAATATCAATTATAAATCGTCGATATTCACTGTGGATCGCTAATATGTATTGTGGATCATCGATCCAACGAAAACAATCATAACTCCCTTGTTACATGTTTAATCTGGATGAACTTGTACTTGTTGGAAAAATAATTTAATGAACTTTCAAATAACTTTAGAATCTTCCCATTTAGACATCATTTCTTTGTTCAAAAGTAGACCTAAACTTCATCAAGGATTGTGGATCACCGATAGACACTATGGATCGTTGATTTAACGAAAACGGTCATAACTCTCTTGTTACGACCGTTAATCATTTTAACATTATTCAATTACAACATTTACCACTTTCATCCATTACAACATTCATCCGTTTCACAAACTTCCACCATTCATACCCATAAAAAACAAAAACAATTATAAATGGAATCACCACACCCAACTTACTTTCACAATCTCTCATTATTAATTATAAAAAAAAATACACGTATAAAAATTCATTATTTTCCTAACCTCTTTTTTCTTTTTTTTTTTGGCCTCCGTAGCTTTTTGGGTGGATATTTCATTTTCACTTATTTCCATCGTATGACCCACGATTTACTTAATTGTTGAGCATCCGCCTTATTGTAAGCCAGCCAAAGGGATGGACAGGATGGATTTCTCACATACATTGCAGGAGCCATATTGGGAAATCCAATCCATCCATCTACCAGTGGCTATTAAATTGACGGTGGAAATAAAATAACTAACATTTAAAACATGCCCCCCGAAAGTAATGGATGTGATAGCCTCAGGCCTTTTTTCCTAAAATATGAGCCGTCCTTAGTGCCAGCATATGAGTGGATTTGGTCGATGAATTATTGCATCATCTTGCAAACACAGGCCGCCAGTAATCATGTCGTGCACTGCGTGGGTAGTGGCGCGTGCACCCACGAGTATCACGGAAATATGTGGAAAGAGCACGTGACTGCAGGCGCAGGTTTTCTACTGACGGCTTCAGTAGCTATCTCGCCACTGAAGCTACGTCACCAAGTTTTGTGCGTCAATAATGATGTTTGTATTGTATCCAGACCGTTTATCCATTTGGAGAGATCATTTTAGGGCACGAGCCAAAAAATGAAACAGATCCAAATATAAAGTGGACCCCACTACAGAAAACAGTGGGGATTAAAGACTTACCATTTTTTTTGGGGGGGCCACGGAAGTTTTCGATCAAGATGATAGTTGTTTTTCCCTTGTTTCATGTCCTTGTGAGCTTTTCAACAGATTAGATCTCAAATAAACATCAATGGTGGGCCCTATGAAGGTTTCAACGGTGGGTGTCACTTCACACTGTTTTCTGTGGTAGTGTCCACTTGAGATTTTGGATCTGCCTCATTTTTCGGTTCCTCCCATAAAATGATATTTCCAAATTAATGGACGGTGTGGATAAAACACATACATTATGTGGGACCCACAGAACTCGGTGACGTCACTTCTAGCGACATAGCTGTGAAGCTGTCAGTTCCTGATCCGCATCCCGTGACTGCAATTAAAAATAAAAGAGAAATTTCCAACTGTACGACCCATATATGGCCCATCAACCTTTTGAAGCCCACTCGCTTTTCACCTCCCAAGAATACTCCCCAGCTGTACGGCCCCATTTCTCAGGTCGAAAATGCCCCTGCTTTTCTGCTCTTTAATAGTGCTGGGGCTACCTTTGGCTACGGATTATAACCGTAGCTATAGCCGTAGCTATAACCCACCAGCAATGTACTTCGATATATCGAAGTCCATTCGATATATCGAAAAAGGTCCAAAACTGTCCAGCGAGTTTGCCTCAAAATTCTTTTAATTTTCGATATATCGAAGCTCATTCGATATATCGAAAAAGGTATTTTACCTTTAGCTACGGATTATAACCGTAGCCAAAACTGTATTCTGTGCCAATCTATGAAATTTTTTATTTTTTTATTTTTATTTTTATTTTTTACATGGAGAACTTTATTCTACCTACAATTTTCTCAAATACATATTTGCAAAAATATGTATATATAAGCATAAAAAAAAAATTCTCTCTTTTTTTCATTTCTTTCTTTATTTATTTAACAAGAATATCTTCTAAACCAAAATTAGTTACTTGATGTACCCAATATGATTTTGGGGTAGGAGAAGCTACTTTAGCCAACTAACATAGTTATTTTTCAAGATTCCATCGGGTCAATGGTCGAAAATCCATTTCATTCACTTTGTAGTCAATTTTAATAAGTTCGTGGTCAATTTCATTCATTTCCATGCATTTCATGGTCATTTCTCTTCACTTAAATGTCGTTTCCATGCATTTCACGGTCATTCTCGCCTATTCCGTGTTCATTCCACGTCATTTCGACGCATTTCACGGTTATTTCGACGCATTTCGCGGTCATTTACCTTCACTTCACAGTCATTTCCATGCATTTAACGGTCATTTCAATTCATTTCACGATCATTTTCATGCATTTCACGGTCATTCCAAACAATTCCGTATTGATTAACGGTCATTTCCACGCATTTCGCGGTCATTTCCCTTCACTTCGGGGTCATTTCCATGCATTTAACCGTCATTTCGATTCATTTCACAGTCATTTCCATGCATTTCACGGTCATTCGAAATAATTCCGTATTGATTAACGGTCATTTCCACGCATTTCGCGGTCATTTCCCTTCACTTCGCAGTCATTTCCATGCATTTAACGGTCATTTCGCTTCACTTCACAGTCATTTCCGATCATTTCACGGTCTTTCCAAACAATTCCGTGTTGATTAACGGTCATTTCCACGCATTTCGCGGTCATTTCCATTCACTTCGCGAAATGACCGTTAAATGCATGGAAATGACTGCGAAGTGAAGGGAAATGACCGCGAAATGCGTCGAAATGACCGTTAATCAACACGGAATTGTTTGGAATGACCGTGAAATGCACGGAAATGACTATAAAGTGAAGCAAAATGACCGTTAAATGCATGAAAATGACCGCGAAGTGAAGGGAAATGACCGCGAAATGCGTCGAAATGACCGTTAATCAACACGGAATTGTTTGGAATGACCGTGAAATGCACGGAAATGACTATAAAGTGAAGCGAAATGACCGTTAAATGCATGAAAATGACCGCGAAGTGAAGGGAAATGACCGTCCGTGTTGATTAACGGTCATTTTGACGCATTTCGCGGTCATATCCTTCACTTCGCGGTCATTTCCATGCATTTTTAACGGTCATTTCGATTCATTTCACGGTCATTTTCATGCATTTCACGGTCATTCCAAACAATTCCATATTGATTAACGGTCATTTCCACGCATTTCGCAGTCATTTCCCTTCACTTCGCGGTCATTTCCATGCATTTAACGGTCATTTCGATTCATTTCACGGTCATTTCCATGCATTTCACGGTCATTCTAAACAATTCCGTATTGATTAACGGTCATTTCCACGCATTTCGCGGTCAGTTCCCTTCACTTCACAGTCATTTCCATGCATTTAATGGTCATTTCGCTTCACTTCACAGTCATTTCCGAGCATTTCACGATCTTTCCAAACTATTCCGTGTTGATTAACGGTCATTTCCACGCATTTCGCGGTCATTTCCATTCACTTCGCGGAAATGACCGTTAAATGCATGGAAATGACCGTTAAATGCATGGAAATGACTGCGAAGTGAAGGGAAATGACCGCGAAATGCGTCGAAATGACCGTTAATCAACACGGAATTGTTTGGAATGACCGTGAAATGCACGGAAATGACTATAAAGTGAAGCGAAATGACCGTTAAATGCATGAAAATGACCGCGAAGTGAAGGGAAATGACCGCGAAATGCGTCGAAATGACCGTTAATCAACACGGAATTGTTTGGAATGACCGTGAAATGCACGAAAATGACTATAAAGTGAAGCGAAATGACCGTTAAATGCATGAAAATGACCGCGAAGTGAAGGGAAATGACCGTCCGTGTTGATTAATCGTCATTTCGACACATTTCGCGGTCATTTCCCTTCACTTCGCGGTCATTTCCATGCATTTAACGGTCATTTCAATTCATTTCACACGTCATTTTCATGCATTTCATGGTCATTCCAAACAATTCCGTATTGATTAACAGTCATTTTCACGCAATTTCGCGGTCATTTCCCTACACTTCGCGGTCATTTTCATGCATTTAACGGTCATTTCGATTCATTTCACGGTCATTTCCATGTATTTCACGGTCATTCCAAACAATTCCGTATTGATTAACGGTCATTTTCATGCATTTCACGGTCATTTCCCTTCACTTCGCAGTCATTTCCATACATTTAACGGTCATTTTGCTTCACTTCACAGTCATTTCCGAGCATTTCACGGTCTTTCCAAACAATTCCGTGTTGATTAACGGTCATTTCCACGCATTTCGCGGTCATTTCATTCCATTCACTTCTCGCGAAATGACCGTTAAATGCATGGAAATGACCGTTAAATGCATGGAAATGACTGCGAAGTGAAGGGAAATGACCGTGAAATGCGTCGAAATGACCGTTAATCAACACGGAATTGTTTGGAATGACCGTAAAATGAACGGAAATGACTATAAAGTGAAGCGAAATGACCGTTAAATGCATGAAAATGACCGCAAAGTGAAGGGAAATGACCGCGAAATGCGTCGAAATGACCATTAATCAACACGGAATTGTTTGGAATGACCGTGAAATGCACGGAAATGACTATAAAGTGAAGCGAAATGAAGACCGTTAAATGCATGAAAATGACCGCAAAGTAAAGGGAAATGACCGCGAAATGCGTCGAAATGACCGTGAATCAACACGGAATTGTTTGGAATGACCGTGAAATGCACGAAAATGACTATAAAGTGAAGTGAAATGACCGTTAAATGCATGAAAATGACCACGAAGTGAAGAGAAATGATCGTCCGTGTTGATTAACAGTCATTTCGACGCATTTCGCGGGCATTTCCTTCCCTTCTTCGCAGTCATTTCCATGCATTTAACGGTCATTTCGCTTCACTTCACAGTCATTTCCGTGCACTTCACGGCCTTTTCAAACAATTTCGTGTTGATTAACGGTCATTTTGACGCATTTCGCGGTCATTTCCTTTCACTTCGCAGTCATTTCCATGCATTTAACGGTCATTTCGCGAAGTGAATGGAAATGACTGCGAAATGCGTGGAAATGACCGTTAATCAACACGGAATTGTTTGGAAAGACCGTGAAATGCTCGGAAATGACTGTGAAGTGAAGCGAAATGACCGTTAAATGCATGGAAATGACTGCGAAGTGAAAGGAAATGACCGCGAAATGCGTGGAAATGACCGTTAATCAACACGGAATTGTTTGGAATGACTGTGAAATGCATGGAAATGACCGTGAAATTAATCGAAATGACCGTGAAATGCATGGAAATGACCGCGAAGTGAAGGGAAATGACCGCGAAATGCGTCGAAATGACCGTGAATCAACACGAAATTGTTTGGAATGACCGTGAAATGCACGCAAATGACTATAAAGTGAAGCGAAATGACCGTTAAATGCATGAAAATGACCGCGAAGTGAAGGGAAATGACCGTCCATGTTGATTAACGGTCATTTCGACGCATTTCGCGGTCATTTCCATTCACTTCGCAGTCATTACCATGCATTTAACGGTCATTTCGATTCATTTCACGGTCATTCCAAACAATTCCGTATTGATTAACGGTCATTTCCACGCCTTTCGCGGTCATTTCCCTTCACTTCGCAGTCATTTCCATGCATTTAACGGTCATTTCGCTTCACTTCACAGTCATTTCCGAGCATTTCACGGTCTTTCCAACAATTCCATGTTGATTAACGGTCATTTCCACGCATTTCGCGGTCATTTCCATTCACTTCCCGAAATGACCGTTAAATGCATGGAATGACCGTGAAATGCATGGAAATGACTGCGAAGTGAAGGGCAATGACCGCGAAATGCGTGGAAATGACCGTTAATCAACACGGAATTGTTTGGAAAGACCATGAAATGCACGGAAATGACTGTGAAGTGAAGCTAAATGACTGTTAAATGCTTGGAAATGACTGCGAAGTGAAGGGAAATGACCGCGAAATGCGTGGAAATGACCGTTAATCAACACGAAATTGTATACAAAGACCGTGAAATGCACGGAAATGACTGTGAAGTGAAGAGAAATGACCGTTAAATGCATGAAAATGACCGCGAAGAGAAGGGAAATGACCGCGAAATGCGTCGAAATGACCGTTAATCAACACGGACGGTCATGTCCCTTCACTTCGCGGTCATTTTCATGCATTTAACGGTCATTTCACTTCACTTATAGTCATTTCCGTGCATTTCACGGTCATTCCAAACAATTCCGTGTTGATTCACGGTCATTTCGACGCATTTCGCGGTCATTTCCCTTCACTTCGCGGTCATTTTCATACATTTAACGGTCATTTCGCTTCACTTCACCGTCATTTCCGTGCATTTCACGGTATTTCTAAACAATTCCGTGTTGATTAACGGTCATTTCCACGCATTTCGCGGTCATTTTCCTTCACTTCGCAGTCATTTCCATGCATTTAACAGTCATTTCGCTTCACTTCACAGTCATTTCCGAGCATTTCACGGTCTTTCCAAACAATTCCGTGTTGATTAACGGTCATTTCGACGCATTTCGCGGTCATTTCCATTCACTTCGTGAAATGACCGTTAAATGCATGGAAATGACTGCGAAGTGAAGGGAAATGACCGCGAAATGCGTCGAAATGACCGTTAATCAACACGAAATTGTTTGGAAAGACCGTGAAATGCACGGAAATGACTGTGAAGTGAAGCGAAATGACCGTTAAATGCATGGAAATGACTGCGAAGTGAAGGGAAATGACCGCGAAATGCGTGGAAATGACCGTTAATCAACACCGAATTGTTTAGAAAGACCGTGAAATGCACAGAAATGACTGTGAAGTGAAGCGAAATGACCGTTAAATGCATGAAAATGACCGCGAAGTGAAGAGAAATGACCGCGAAATGCGTCGAAATGATCGTTAATATCACACGGAAGGTCATTTCCCTTCACTTTGCGGTCATTTTCGTGCATTTAACGGTCATTTCACTTCACTTTATAGTCATTTCCGTGCATTTCACGGTCATTCCAAACAATTTCGTGTTGATTCACGGTCATTTCGACGCATTTCGCCGTCATTTTCCTTCACTTCGCGGTCATTTTCATGCATTTAACGGTCATTTCGCTTCACTTCACCGTCATTTCCGTGCATTTTACGGTCTTTCTAAACAATTCCGTGTTGATTAACGGTCATTTCCATGCATTTCGCGGTCATTTCCCTTCACTTCGCAGTCATTTCTATGCATTTAACGGTCATTTCGCTTCACTTCACAATCATTTCCGAGCATTTCACGGTCTTTTCAAACAATTCCGTGTTGATTAATGGTCATTTCCACGCATTTCGCGGTCATTTCCATTCACTTCGCGAAATGACCGTTAAATGCATGAAGTGACCGTTAAATGCATGGAATGACTGTGAAGTGAAGGAAAATGACCGCGAATGCGTCGAAATGACCGTTAATCAACACGGAATTGTTTAGAAAGACCGTGAAATGCACGGAAATGACTGTGAAGTGAAACGAAATGACCATTAAATGCATGAAAATGACCGCGAAGTGAAGGGAAATGACTGCGAAATGCGTCGAAATGACCGTGAATCAACACGGAATATGCGGGAATGACCGTGATATGCATGAAAATGGGGGTGAAGTGAAGCGAAATGAACCGCAAAATACACGAAAATGACCGTGAAGTGAAATGCACGGAAATGACTGTGAATTTTCGTGAATGAAATTAACCGCAAAGTGAATGAAATGGATTTTCGACCATCGAACTGATGGAATCTTGAAAAATAACTAGGTTAGTTGGCTAAAGTAGCTTCTCCTACCCCAAATTATATATGGTACGTCAAGTAACTAATTTTGGTTTAGAAGATATTCTTCTTAAATGAATAAAGAAATAATGAAAAAAAAAGGGAAATTTTTTTTACATGCTTATATATATGTATTTTTATAAAATGTATTAAGAAAATTGTAGGTAGAATAAATATGTCCATGTAAAAAATTAAAAATAAATAAAAAATAAATAAAAAATCTCATAAACTAGCACAGACTACAGTTTTGGCTACGGTTATAATCTGTAGCAAAAGGTAAAGTACCTTTTTCGATCCATCGAAGATCTTTCGATATATCGAAAATTGTTGGATTTTTGAGAAAAACTCACTGGACAGTTCTGGACCATTTTCGATATATCGACAAACGTTCGATATATCGACAGTTTTTTTTTAATTTTTTTTTTTTATTTTTTTTGTTGTTTGTAATCCCACCACTTTTTGTGGGTCCTATTATGAGGTATGTTTTATATCCAACCGTCCATATTTTTTGCGAACTCGTATTAGGGCTTGAGATGAAAAAAAGACGGATCTAGCTATCAAGTGGACCACACTGTTAAAGGCTGAGGATGATTGAACGTCTACCATTGAAACCCTTTTAGGGGTTACAGAAGTTTTGGATCATTACGAAATTTGTTTTTTCCTCTTCATCCATGTCTTTGTGACCTTATGAATAGATGGATGGAATATAAATGTTATGGTGGGCCCTACAAAAGTTTCAACGGTGAAAATCAATTTTCTGCTGCTCTTTGCGGTGTGGTCCAGTTGATGTCTGGATATGATTTTTTTTTTTTTTTAAATGCTCCGAAATGATCTCAAAATATGGATGAACGTTGTGGATATAATAAATACATAACTGTGGGGCCCATATAACGTTGATCTCTTTTGAACCGTTCGTTCAACTCGGAGTTCGAGGAGCGTAAGCGCTCGTCTTCGAGCACCAGGCGATCCACCTCAGGAAGGAAAGCAGGGGCATTTTCGACCAGAGAATGGGGCCGTACGCCTGGGGAGTATCTTGGCAACTAAAAAGAAATGGGCTTAAAAATGTTTTTGGCCCATATACTGGTCGTACAGTTGGAAATTTCTCAAAATAAAAAGATCGCGAGTGCGTAGAGAAATACTTTGATACGCGGGCAGAGTGAGATGGATGATACGCAGGCAGGTATAATCACCCAAAATTTGCTAAAACGTCGTATAATTAATTCAAAATAAACCGTTCAAAATATGGGTAGCAATTTTCATGTATGTAGAACAAAAAGGTATTTTTAGTTGGTTCTCTAACTATTAGATTGGTGGATGTTAAATTATTAATTGGACGGTTAAAAAAGAAAGATCCAATTGTCCATTTCAGAAAACATGTGCCATGAATCAGAGGCTGGGATTCTTCGACGAATCTAATTTTTAGATTGTAACTCAGTGACAGTGGGATTCACGAATCAGTGTGGTGTATTTTAACTAATATTTATACGGAGTAGCGTTTCTAAGTGACTGCATATCAAGGTCATACGCAACCCGAGTATCAGATAACTCCCCGATGGCGAATGGCCGCATCCCGAATGCAGTGTCATTAATATACTGTCACGAGGTTCTTGTAATCGGAAATTGTGTGGGCCACAGATATTACCGTGAAAAATGGACGCGGATTAACCAGTGAACCCGACAGGCTACTGAAGTGACGTCACCACGTTATGTGGGGCCCACAATAATGTAGGTGTTGTATCCACACCCTACATTCATTTGTAGGGATTATTTTAGGGCATTATACAAGGAAACGGATTGGCTACTCCCCCCTGACACCAGCCCCGTGGCTAGTGGTCGGTGCTTTGTGGGACCACCAAGATGTATGTGTTTCATTCATTCCGTTCATTTATTTTTACAGATCATTTTAGTGCTTGATACCAAAAATTAGAGGGATATAAATCTCAGGTGGACCACATAACATGAAAACAATAGCAATTGGATATCCACCATTAAAATCCTCCAAAGGCCTACTGTACTGTTTATTTGAAATCCATTCTGTTGATTAGGTCATACAGGCCCAGATGAAGGTAAAAAAACAAAAATCATCTTGATCCAAAACTTTTATGGCCCCCAAAATGTTTTTAATGGTCAACGCTCATTTAACACTGTTTCCTGCAATGTGGTCTGTTTGAGATTGGGATATAACTCATTTTTGGTCTAATATCATAAAATGATCTTTAAAAATAGATGGACGGCATGGATGAAACACATACATCATGGTGGGGCCCACATAGCACCGACCATCAGCCATTGGCTGGTGTCTGGGGAGTAGCCAATCCGTTTCCATTATACAAAGTATGAGTCAGATCCAAATCTCAAGTGGACCCTACCATAAAAAACAGTGAGGACAATGATCCCACCGTTGAAACCTTTCTAAGGTCCACCATGGTATTTATTTGAGATATAACCTGTTTATAAGTTTAAAAAGACATGGACTAAGGTAAAATACAATTGTCAGCTTCATCGAAAACTTCTATGGCCTAAAGAAGTTTTTAATGATAGAAGTTTAATCCCTACTGTTTTCTGGGATGGGTCCACTTGAGATTTTAATCTGCCTCATTCTTTAGTTCATGTCCTAAAATAATATCCCCATGATATAACACATACATCATGGTGGGTCCACAAAACGTGATGACGTAACTTCATCATGGTGGGTCCACAAAACGTGGTGACGTAACTTCATCATGGTGGGTCCACAAAACGTGGTGACGTAACTTCAGTAGCAAGACTGGCGACCGTCGAGTTTCAACACCGGGTCAAGGGTTCGAGTACCCACGGTGGTGAAATCCTACGGCGTGCGTGTGTGGGGTGTGTGTGCGTGTGGCGTGAGTGTGTGTGCGTGTGTAAAAAAAATAAATAAATAAACGAAATACTGGCTACCGTCGAGTTCAGTAGCTAATCATCGTCCGTGACAAATCCACTCCATCAATTCTGCAAAGCCACGGTAGGAACGAAGTCTAAAAGTCAGGTAGATCCAAAACTCATCTAAGCCATACCACATGAAACAGTGGTGATTTAATGCTCACCACTTGAAACTTTGTGGGGACCACAGAGGTAGACTACACCACAGGAAACAATTTAGATAAAATGTCCACCGTTAATTTTATGTAAGATCCACCGTGGTGTTTATATTTCATCCGATCCATTCATCTTTATATGCTTCATCAAGATTAAAGAATTACCCAAAAATCTCAGGATAAAAACTCATGTGTGCCATACCATGTGGGCGTAGCAGTTTTAGTTATAATTTGTTTGAAGGGGCTCGCATGAGTGTTCAATAATCCTATTTTTGGGACCAAGGCCCAGAAAAGAGTGTTATAAGTGATGGACGGTGTGGATTTCATGCATGTAAAGTCGTTTCTCCCACGTTGGTGAAATAACAGTGTTTTGCCTTGCGACAATTGTAAAATCCTCCCTTCTAGTTTGGATTATTTGCAAGTACTCAACAGGGGAAAGTCCGGTGCTTCGCATGAGTACTCGGAACTATAGTTCACACCATATACATGGCTCAGCTTAAGAGATCTTGACCATGCAGATTGGTGGATCCCAATGTCTGTGGCCATGGAGTAGAACACGGACGCGGGTTTCCTGCCAAAGGCTTTCACAGAAAGTTCCTGCCATGGATGCTAGGTAGAGCCCACTATGATGTTTGTGTTAAATCCACCCCGTCCATCCGTTTTTCGAGATCATCTTAGGACATGTTCCTAGAAATGGGACAGATCCAAAACTAGAGTGTTACACAAGAGAGGAAACATTGGGGATTCAATGACCACCGTTGAAACATTCATGCAGCCAAAAAGCTTTGTATTATGCTAAGTTTTGCGTGATTTCACTTCATCCTACTAAGAATGACCTTATAAACGGTTTGGATGGCATATAAACATCAAGGTGGAGCTCATAAAGGTTTCAATGGCAGGAAATCTTTCCCTCTCGTATCGCCCACTTGAGTTTTAAATCCGCCTCATGTTTTTAACGCATGCCTAAGATGATCTCACAAAACGGATAAACATGATAGATTTCTCCCAAACATCACGGTGGGCCCCACCTAGAGGAAAACCCGCGTCCCTAGAACATCCCACTGGTCGGATGATCTGGTACGTCGAACATGGTTAAAAATGGACAGTACAAGCGATTACAATTATATCTTTGTCGCATCTACGAGAAGTTTATATGGGAGCTTGGAATTGGAGATTTTTTTTGTCCACGGCCCATTTACATGGGAACCATCGATAGTTTGGACCACTAAATAATGGGCCCCACATGTACAAACATAAGATCTGAACCGTGCCAAGCATTAGCTAACAACTAATTCCACTGAATAGTGGGCCCCACCCATCAGCCACATTTGGCTAGTCATGGGTGGTGGCATGCATGTGATCATGCTTCAATGGGGAGCCTATGGCCGCACGATCACATGCCTTTGTCTGACCGTTGATTTCCACCCTATAATATTAGGATTGTGCATCCTAAGGCCACGGTATGTTGGAGATTTGTTGGCCACAAGCTTAGATAGTCATAGTCCTGCATCATAGACGCTTACCACCATAAACCATTGTTTTGATTATCTCAAAATTACATCCCTGCCGTCGATTTTTCTGTCATTTTTTAATTGGTTGAGACCCGGCGGTGGTGGCCCACATTGATTTGTTTGAGGAATTGATCTTTGAACCCATGAAAATTGCCAGTCCACCCACAATGGAGCGTGGGTTAGGTGAGGCAGGGGCAACAGCTTAGTGGGTGAGGTCCTAACCGTGGGGCCATTCTCGGTGTATCTGTTTTATATCCACGCCGTCCATTCTTTTGCCCGGCTCATTTTAGATCATGGTTCAAAAAATGAGGTAGATCTAATGCCCGGCTCATTTTAGATCATGGTTCAAAAAATGAGGTAGATCTAAATCTCTGGAGGACCACACCATAGAAAAACAATGGTGATTGAACGCCCACCATTAAAAACTTCCTATGGCCTACTAATTTTTATTTGCCATCCAACCTGTTGATAGGGTTACACAGACCTGGATGAATGAAGAAAAAAACACAAATAAAAACTTGATCCAAAACTTTTGTGGCACATTAAGTTTTTAATGGTGATGGTGTTGCACTCCAATTCAATTAAACATCACTATATGTGAGCCTGTGGTTCAAATTGGTTATGCGTGTTTTTATTTTTACTAGGATCAATTGAATTCTAGGCGTCCCCTTCATCAAGATAGATATATTGAATAATGGGATCAAAGATCCAGAGTACTCTTTGCCATCAAAGTTGTGCTTCGTTCAAGGGACGAGTTCTTTTTAAATGTTGTCCATTCCAGTGAGTATTGTAAAATAATATTTATTACAACCAATAACTTATGAGACCATCAAATGAATAAATAAAAATGAAAAGAAATAAATATATGATACACTTATTGGAACAAACAAATCAAGATAGGTATAACCAACAAAATTTGAACTTGAAAGAATAACAATAAAAACTAATTTTACCTCCAACGTACTATAACAAGAGCCACTAAGCAGTAGCTAAACTAAGCTAAGTCAATCAAATAAGAGATAGATTAATGTATTTAACGTGAGGTATCGAGCTATTCTTCAATTGCTCTTTTTATAGATCGTTGAGGTGGTGAAACCCTCATTTAAGTTTCCTTGTTGCTTTTGGATCTTTCATGCCTATGTCGCTAGCTTGGATATGAAAATCCTTTTAATTGCTCTAGAGCTAACGGCTTAGATCGAGCAAAAGGATTCCAGCTAAACGCACACTCCTTAATTTATCGGATCTTGATTCGTTGCAGGGTGTCCATGGTCTATTATGGATCAGGCCTAGATTTGTCGAAATCCTTTTAATCAAGACAACCAAATTTAGCATTGTATCCAGATCAATCTTGGCCTTTTCGCGTCTTATGATGACATCTTGCTGAATGGATTTGGGCAAAGGTCACCAAGAGGTGTCAACTAGTCTAGATTAGGCCCTGTCTGACATTTTCACCATTCACTATAGGATAATTTTAGATGCCGGGAACGATGGACGGACAAGATCCAACACATCCTAACTTCTCATATTCCTTATCAAGATGCGACCCAAGAGGCATTTGGGTTTGTCTCTTCCTATCTCTAATTTGTTAGGCAAACTAGATCTTGCTTTCTCTTCGAGTTCTCCCATTGCCTTTGTCCCAACCAATAGATGGCTTGAGATTACATGGTGAAAGTCTCTTCCCCAACTTAGGTCTGGACCCTAATCGGGTTGGCTTAGACAAGTTCTTGATTTCCAGATGTTAATCTTTTCGATTGCTACCACTTCTCCAAAAGTCTTTGAGAAATCTCCCCCTTTGGCAGAATTGCAAAAGACAGCCACGCTGATAGAATCATGGTGATAAGATCTGATTTCTCAGAAGGTCTTTTATAAACGTACTCAATGCATTTTCCTTATAAATGGACATGTTAATTTTAGCCATGTGTTATGGAATGATTCACCTTTTCAACCGCTGCATAAGGGTTTGTACCATCACATTAAAAGTGGAATACATATTGCTAAAAGTAAATCAATCAAAGATTTCTTAAGGTGAAAATATACTTCGAGTATGTACAAAGCACGTAGTGGTACCACCTAGCAATTTCTTATTGGGCCTGACTTGGAGCCAAAAATGGATGTAAACATTGAGAATTCAATCTTCACTATGGGGTCCACCTGAGTTTTGGATTATCTCTTTTTTTAGACCATGCCAAAAGATGAGTTGGGGAAGCAAATGGAAGGTGTGGATATACAATACATACATCTAGGTGAGCCCCAATGTTAGTCGGGTATCACCTCCCTCAATGTATGTGTTGTATATCCATGCCATCCATCTGTTTTTCCCATTCATCTCAGGGAATGGTCTAAAAAACAAAGCAGATGAATATCTCACGATAGACCACACAATAAGAATTGAATTCCCACTATTTAAAAAATTTTGGAGCATAAAAGTCTCTTCGTTTAGGTATGTTAGACCTTATCAATAAGTTGGATGGCAAATAAGCATTACAAGCATTACGGTTGTACCATGAACTTTTTAATGGTGGGCATTCAATAAACACTTTTTCCAGTGGTGTGGTCCAACTAAGATTTGGATCTGCTTCATTTTCAAGACCACGCACTAAAATGAGCTGGAAAAACAGATGGACGGCATGGATAAACAACATATACATCAAGGTAGGCCCCACATCCAGGGCCGCACCTACCTAGTTGGATCGGGGGTCGCACCTAATCGGCGTTCTTCGTCCAAAGCCCTGAGCACGGGCCCACTTTTTCCATCATGTTGGCGCACAGGACCACCACGTTGTTCGTCTAGGGCCGTAGTAACAGCCCGCGTTCTTACGTCAGTCCGGTGTAACAACTTAGTATTTGAGTTCATGATCGTGGACCCACCTCAATATATGTGTTGTATATCCACTCCGTCCATCAGTTTTACCAGGTCATTTTAGGGCATATATCCAAAAAATGAAGCAGATCCAAGTCTCAAGTGAACCACACCACATGAAACAACTGTCATTAAACGCCCACCATTAACGAAGAAACGATCACATACAGCCACTGCGTTTGAACTTTTTTATACTACAGTCCTTTCATTGCCCCCACCATGATGATCGATTGACTGGTGCAATATCAATCCATTTCCACTAATTGGGTGCGACGAAAACATCAAATCAATGAATAGGGTCAGTAGTTGGTACGACTCAAATGTACAGGTGTGGCCCACCAAACGAGTGAACGAACCTGCTTTTCTGGCAAAGCGATTTCATTTTGCGACTGTGAAACTAAACACCATGTCGATTCAAATCTAGTGCAGAAAGCAATATGAAATCAAGCCTAAAACCACTAAACTGACGTGGTGTGGCCCACCTGAGTTTTGGAATTGCTTCCTATGAATCTACCCATTAATCCTGTCGTAATAAGTCTAATGAATGGACTGGATAGCATATGCACAACATCGTACACGCCCTAAAATCCACCTGGCTCTTTTCACTGGTTGTGCATCCTCTTCCAACTGATCCCTATGGCGTGGCCCACCCAAGATTCTATTCAGGATGATTTATGTCCATACACAGTAACATAGAAGACAGCATCAAGTGGACGGGTAGGATCTGATGCAAACTTATTGTGGGCTCCACATGAGCCCTGATAATTTAATACGTGTAGTGGTGGTACTTGTACCGTATGAATACCCATCTTTCTAATATTTAAATAATTTTTTATATGTAAATGGGTTGTTGTGCTGTTGGTACTTGGTAGGTTTTGCTAGGATCCGATCGTCCTCGTATTAAAGTACCGTATGGACGGTTGGTATTGTCCCAAATTACACTTTAAATAATGATTTGGACCGTTTATGTTTAGGTTTTATATTGCCAACGCAACGGTAAGAAACATTCATTGAAATAGGATTATTTTGTCTGACATCATGAATGAAGTATGACTACAAGATCATAACTTTTAGATGGTTGTGTTGAGAAGATGAACAGTTCACATCAATCTAAGGACACAATCCAAGTGTGGAAGTGTCCACTCAGTACGCAGATTGAGCCAACTAATGTTACCAATGAGGTTAAAATGGAGGAGATCCAAAAAAGTTGAGCAAATACTGCCATAGTAACATATACCATTGAGACCTTCAGGACCTACCTCTGTTGTACCCTATTTTTTATTATATTATTCTTAGAAGAACTGATTTGGATACGACATCCGTTGTTCCACGAGAAGTATATAGCACGCATAAAATTGATGAAGATATTTCGATCACTTGTTGTGGATATAATGACTAGCATTGGTTGAATAATACATGTAAGTGTGACCGAGCAGCGAAAAACAAATTTGAAATTGTGTTGATTGTCTACCACAACATGTAATTAGATGTAGAAACCTTATTGGACATTTCTCGCCACATTTGATTGATTGATCAAACTTTGATCGATCTCTCCTAAGAGTGTTGTTTTGGGTTATATGATTTACGACATCTCTGAACCTCTTTTAGCCAAATTTATTATGTGTCGATCGAGCTTCAATAGTTGATGGATGATCAAATAAAAGTTTACTTATCAAGGAATGGATCATCTAAAGATTAAGTTGTTTTGATTCTAAGGTTTACGTCACCAAGACACCTCAATTTATTTGTTCCTTCACCCTTTTATACTTTGTGTCTTCATGTGTCTTCAGCTTCTAAGACTTCAACCGACTCACCGACAATTTGACTCATGTGATTTTCAAATAGGTATATAAATAAGTGTACTAACATTGGTTGGATAATACATGTTAGTGTGACCGAGCAATAAAAGACGAAACATGGTTGAGAGAAAAAGCGGTGTTAGACTGGTTACCGCAACATATGTTCGAGAAGAGCCTGGAAGGCTGAAGTGGTGCCGAAGTAGTTGTAATTGATCGAACGTGGGTGGAAGCCTATAAATAACAAAGGGATTTAATGAAGCAAAGTGTTTTTCGTATCAACCCAATCAATAAATCAATCTATCAATTATCCTTTATGTTCCTTAGCATAATTTATCTTTTATGTTCCTTAATGTAACCAACAACCTAATCATACATTAGGAGTAGCAGTAATCCAGTAGCCATAATCATTAGTTGTAATCCAAGTATATACCCATCTACTGAATGATTTTTACTAAAATATAAGCAGTTCTCTTAGAAAGGTGTTTTGTAGTTACTCCTTGTGGTCGACTGTAAATGTTTTCCTTTTGTTTTGTTTTTATGCTTGAAAGTCTTTTCGTACATAATGCAAGATCAACCCACTTTTAGAGGACAGACCCTATCATCCAATAATCGTCTCATCATTTTAAACAACATTTTTCGAGTGATTAAGTAGGTGATCGTTCTTCTCAGATCTTGATCATATACAGTCAATTCTGACGTATCTATCTACCTTAGCACTTGGGGTTGAACAGGGTCAAAATTGTTTGATTGGAATTAAGCGCACAGTCAATTTCAACATGCCCACATGACCGAATTCTGCATCCGAGAGGCATCACACCCAACCCCTTCATAAGGTAATTTCATACAAAAAGGTACCAATAGTTGTTTATTCCCATACCCACTATTTCTTGTTGCATGCAGTTAAATTCAGACCAATTATTAGATACTTAGGCTGCATATAACACTTAAACAAAGAAATTTTAGAAGATACTATAAGTGGTTTTTCACCACAATGGTCGAGTTGAGCGAGTTAACCGGGCTAGCCCATTCGTGTACAGCCCTATATGCACGCACCACTTGGCCACCAAGTGGCCACATAGTTTGGTTTCAAGCCATTCTTCATGCCATCTCAAAATAAGTTGTTCCACTTGTTTGGTGGGCCACAATTGCATGTTTAACGTGAGAGTGGCTTGGCTACTGTGTGTGTGTGGGACCCACCTCAATATATGCCTTGTAAATTCACACGGTCTATTTATTTTACCAGTCCATTTTAGGGCATGGTCAAAACATTAAAATAATAATAATCTTCTGCCAATGTTTGTATAACCTATTTTTTAAATTATTTGTTCGTTTGTTATTAACACCTGCACTATCAGCTCACACTTCACTGTTAGCCAACCCCACTAGAGATCCATACCCAGACCTCAGTGTTGAAACGAGGTATCTTTCACTCAATCCACAGCTTGAGCTATGAATCAGGGTGTGATGTTTGTATAACGTTATTAATAGGTTAGATGGCTGATAAACATTACAGTGGACCTCGTAAAGTTTCTCATGATGGGTGTATAATGACCACTGTTACTTATGGGTGTGGTCCACCTGACATTTATATAAACTTTATTTTTGGGACTATGCCCTAAACTAAGATAGATGAAATAACTGGGATATAAATAGATGAATGTCATGGATAAAGTGGGGCACTCGGTTGGGTCCCACCCACATGGCTGGTTCAATGACTGTAGTTTGCACGTGATGAGTAGCCTGAGACACGTATGGTAATTTTAAAAGGTGTTTTGAAGCCCGTGCTGCAAAAAATTCCATGGGCCCATCCTGACGTACGTGTGACATCCACTCCATTCATCATTTGGACCTGCATCTGTTACTTATTAGGAAGCCAAGGCAGAAAATAGTAGGGATGAAAACTTTCTTCGGTCTTACCATTTTATGCCATCTGAGCCGTTCGTAAGGTGACTCCAACCAGGATGGAGGAAAAAATAAATCAGTGGGCCCAACAAGATTTCAATGGCAGGAGCATTCCCATCCCCACTTTTCCGTGTGATGTGGCCCAACCAGGTATTGAATCAGCTTTATTGTTTAGCTCACGAGCTAACATCATCTGATGCAAATGATGGACGGAGTGGATGTTAGACATATGTCACGATCGGCCCCATAGATTATTTTGTTTCCCCGGCTTCTTACAACCGTTGGTGTAGATATTTGCATCCAGCGCAACCAGCCGATAAATTATACGGGAATTGTCGGTGTTAGTTTTTATTAAAAGACGAAAATGTCCCCAACAACCACCGAATGAGACTTCTCGTCCAACATGCTTGGCGCGCGTAGCGGCAAAGGGCAGTTTAGACCTCGCCGCATCTGACGTCGCCCACCGACTTTTTTCGGCGAGTGGGTTCTCGTTGGAGATCTGTCGGGAAGAGGGAAATGGATTGGTTACTCCCCTGCCATGATGGTCGGTTCTCTGTGGGCCCCACCATGATGTATGTGTTTCATCCATGCCGTTCATCCATTTTTAAAGATCATTTTAGGGCTTGATACAAAATATGAGAGGGATACGAATCTCAGGCGAACCACAGCACAGGAAAGTGATTGGATATCCACCATTAAAATCCTTCTAAGGCTCACTGTACTGTTTATTTGACATACAATCTGTTGATTAGGTCATAGATATCTAGATGAAGGAAAAAAACAGAGATCATCTTGATCCAAAACTTTTATGGCCCCCAAAAAGTTTTTAATGATTGACGTTCGTTCAACAATGTTTCCTGTAATGTGGTCCACTTGAGATTGATATATATCTCATTTTTCGTATGATACCATAAAATCATCTATAAAAATAGATGGACGGCATGGATGAAACATTATACATTATGGTGGGCCCCACAGAGCACCGACCACCAGTCATTGGCTAGTGGCAGGGGGAGTAGCCAATTCGTTTCCCGGGAAGAGGTCGGTGTCAGATCTGGTGCGGAAAAAAGTCGAAAATACCCTCATCAACCCACTCAGAAATCAGAAGTCAAAAGAACAGCTTCCTTCCTTCACGAAAACTCCAAAAGCGCTCACCTACTCTTTGGTAAAAAAAGCTAAAAATACATGATATTACACGTGCCATCCTGGTTAGTGTGTGGACAATCAGACCCGTGTATCAGGTGGACCTGCCCTGGAGATGAGAGTAAGCTCATTCGTGGCAGTCATACACATGCATCAAACCTGGACTGTTGGCGAGTTTTTCTATCGGTCCGTTTTTAAGTAGAAAAGGCCCACCTGTTTAATAGACTGACCTGAACTTTGAGGGGAGCTGATTAGCTGTTACCCGGGTCACACCGTAGTGGGTGTTACCCTTACTGTGTGGGGCCAACCTTAATAAATGTGTTGTATATCCACGCCGTCCAGCCTTTATGTCAGCTCATTTTAGGATGTTATCCCAAAATTTAAGCAGACCCAAGTCTCAGGTGGACCACGCCACTGGAAATAGTGGTGAATTACCATTAAAAACGTTTTCTCAGCCATAAAAGCGTTGGATCAATCTGTTCTGTGTATTTTCCCTTCATCCAGTTATGTTTGAACTTATCAACGGGTTGGATGGTAAATAAACATTACATATCTGCTTATAGTAAGCCTTGGGAAGTTTTTAACGGTGGGTGTTCAATAACCACTGTTTCCCATGGTGTGGTCCACCTTAGATTTGGATATGCTTAATTTTTGGGACCACTGATTAAAATGGTCAGTAAAAAACGATGGATTTGCATATGCTTAATTTTTGGGACCACTGATTAAAATGGTCTCTAAATGTCGGTGGACGGCCTGAATATATAACACATCATCAAGGTGGCCTACGGTCAGGATAACACCTAATTCTCACTCTTCATTTTAAGCATGAAATGGGCAGATCTATATGGGGCCCCACTCTGATGCATCTATTTATCCATGCCGTCTATCTCTTCTCTCGTATCATTTTACGTTACCAGATCAAAAATGAGTAAGATCATACACTCAAGTAGACCACATCATATAGTAAGCTCGGGCTGCGTTAAATGCAAGAGTACCTGTGGTGTGATCCACTTGAGTGTTAGATCTGCTTTATTTTTTGGGCTGATACCTTAAAATAATTTCAGAAAAAGATAGAAATTGAGGATAAATAGATAAATCGTAGTGGGTCCCACACAGATTTGCCCGTTCCTTACTATGACGCAATCCGCTTCCCATATACTATTACCACGTGGGGGCCACCTCACGGGCAGCTCAAGTATTTTACGGACGCGGATTAGATGCTGGCAGGTTGAGTAGCGAGTCCACTATTGAAGTGACGTCACCACGTTCTGTGGGGCCTATTACGATGTATGTGTTGTATTCACATCGTTCATACATTTTAAGATATTATATTTCAGTGCATGAGACAAAGAAATAGGTAGATAAAAAGCTGTAATGGACCCCACCATAGAAAACAGTGCAGAGAGTGACTCCTACAGTTGAAACTATCCTAAGGCCTATCAGGACGTTTATTTGAAATCCAACTGTTAAAAAGTTAAAAAAGAGACGGAAGAAGGGAAAACACAAATATCATCTTGATCTAAAACTTTTGCAGCCTTTAGAAGTTTTTAACTATGGGCGTCACTGTTTCGCTGTCTTCTTTGCTGGGGTCTACTGGAGTTTTGGATTTAACTCATTCTTTGGATATTGCCTAAAATGATCTCTCCAAATGAATAGAAGGCGTGGATACAAAACATACATCACGGTGAGGCCCACGGAACTTGGTGACGTCACTTCGATAGTGAGTCTCGCTACTCATCAGTAGCTAATCCGCGCCCGTATTTTACCCGCTTGTACTTTACAGATGATGTACGGTGCATTTGGATGTACGTAGCGCGTACTCATGCGAGTACAAAACGACCAGAAGAAGGCGATTCGCCTAGGAGAGATTGAACGGATGATTTTCTATGTATAGGCTTAGATGGAATGTATGAAATAGATCTGGACCATTCATTAGATTAGGCTCACATAAATCATTCTCTAACCCAAAATTGAGGATGGTATAGGCATCAAGTGGGTTACATGTAATTAAAACGGATAGATGTAATGTAGCAGCTACCGATTTTCCCAACTAGAAAACTGATCAAGCTAATTTTCGGTTGACGACATCTTCACATGGAACCCAATCTGATGAATGGCTGGGATCTTATGTATCTGCGCCTGGCCCTTCCAATCTCTCCAAGCGCTTCTCTAGAGTGTGAACGAAGGTCTTCCAGCGGGGTCACCAAACCACCCAACTACTCTGGTGGGCCACAGCTTTCATTGGTGAGATGTTGAGAAGTGTAATTGGGACAATCTGAGACACCGGTACAAACGCGTGTGGGACCCACTTTTTAATACCAATGGGAACAAGCCAATTGATTTGTGACGTGGGTCCCACCCACGCAAGTTTAGATCCTTAAAAAAAATTAAAAAAAAAATTAAAAAAAAAATAAAAAAATAAAAAATCCCCGTACGTATTATCCCGGTTGAGATTGCCTGATAAAAGGGGTGCATTGAAATGGATGGCTCACATTATCGATTGCACCTGACTTTAAATTTATAATCTTGACCATCAATTTTAATGGGGTGCTTTAGGATCATCTGATTGTGTGAATTTTGCTGGGAATTAAGTGGTGTGTGTGCCGAACCTAATGGACGGCGCGGATTGATCGTTTGGACAGAATGGGCCAATCCCACGTGCCTGTGGAGCCCCCTCCATTTACATTGCATGCATGTACATGTGCCATGACCAGATCTTCTACCCTGGAAAATGAGGCGGTTTTACTGTGCTGGTTATACGAGAAATGGATGGCAAGAAAATGAAAAAAAATAAAAATCCAACCGTCCATTATAACATCATGGCCCACTAAGAAGTGAAACGGCCTGATTTTTTAGCCAGAAGATCTAATCAACGTGGCCAACTTAACGTAAATGTCAGATAGCCCACACCTTTTCCATGTTGCCAATTGCTTGCGTTTGGGGAAGTGGATTGGATGGTGTACCGCGTGTGGGTACGTGTCGTGCGAAGACGAGCGCTGACATTCCTCGAGCTCGAGTTGTACGAACGGTTCAAAGGAGATCAAAGTTACATGGCCCACACAATGATGTATTTATTATATCCACTCCGTTCATCCATTTAGAAATATCATTTTAGATCATCAGCCCAAAAATAAATCGTATCCGAAGCTCAAGTGAACCACACCACAAATAGCAGTGGGACAGTGATTCTCACCGTTAAAACGTTTGTAGAGCTACCATAACTTTTGTTTTCCATCCATTCTGTGATGAAGAGGAAAAACAAATATCTTATTGATCAAAAACTTCTGTGACCCCAAAATGGTTTTAATGGTAGACGTTCAATCCCCCACTACGTTTTGCAATGTGGTCCACTTGATATTTTGTTCTGTCTTAGTTTTTCGGCTCAAACCTTAGGACGAGTTCGTCAAATGGACGGATGGTTTGGATATAACACATAACTCATGATGGGACCCACAGAACTTGGTGACGTCAACACACCAGCCTTATTGGTGGTTGTCGTACACCAGCCAATCTACACGTACGTGTGCTGCGAAACACAGAGAGAATTTTTTTTATACTCTGGGATTGTGCGATGTATGATACGCAGACACTTTAGTAATTGCACCCATTGCAAACAATTTCTCAAATCAGACTATCCAAATTACAATACCCAGGGCCGATATATCGTAAACCAAAAATTATGTTTATTCGATTATCTAACTATTGGGTTGGTGGACATTTATTGGACGGGTTAAAAATGAAAATATCCCACGGTCCTATTCCCACAAACAAGTGTCCACGAATCAGAGGTTAGGATTTTTCAACGGATCTGATCTTAAGATTGTAACTTGGAAACAGTGGGCTGCACAATCTAATTGTTTTATTTGAGTTAACATATGCGACGTGTACAATTTCTGAGTGCCTGCGTATCAAGCATCACACGCAGCCAGAGTATCATATAACTACTCAACTTAAAAGGGCGTTATTGTAATTTTAGAACAACACAAACCCTTTAAAACCCCGTTCTTCCTCTCCGCAGAGCCCCTGCAACTCCCCAACAACTTCCTGCATTTCCTCTCTCTTCCCATTCTACCTTTCCCGTCTTCTCCATGGATCCCGTCAATGCATGGGGCAACACCCCTCTCCAAACGATCGACGGTGAGATCTTCGACCTCATCGAGAAGGAGAAGCGCCGGCAATGCCGTGGCATCGAGCTCATCGCTTCCGAGAATTTCACCTCATTCGCCGTCATCGAGGCTCTCGGCAGCCCGTTGACGAACAAGTACTCCGAGGGAATGCCCGGAAACCGCTACTATGGCGGCAATGAGTTCATCGACGAGATCGAGAACCTCTGCCGGGCCCGCGCTCTTCAGGCCTTCCGCCTCGATCCCACGAAGTGGGGCGTCAACGTCCAACCCTACTCCGGCAGCCCCGCCAACTTCGCTGCCTACACCGCCCTCCTCAATCCTCATGATCGGATCATGGGCCTTGATCTGCCGTCTGGAGGCCACCTCACACACGGTTACTACACGTCCGGGGGGAAGAAGATCTCTGCCACGTCGATCTACTTCGAGAGCCTGCCGTATAAGGTGAGCTCGACGACGGGGTACATCGATTACGATAAGCTGGAGGAGAAGGCGATGGATTTCCGGCCTAAGCTGATAATTTGCGGAGGGAGTGCATACCCACGGGATTGGGATTATGCAAGGCTCAGATCGGTTGCTGATAAGTGCGGGGCCCTTCTGTTGTGTGACATGGCCCACATTAGCGGCCTTGTTGCGGCTCAGGTATGATAGAACTCAACTGGATTTATTATTATTTTTTCTATGTGAATTGGTGTTTCGAATTATATTGGATCATTTTGTGATATGGGCTTTTTATTTTTATTTTTTTATTTTAATAATGAATATCTGAATCTGGGTTTTTTGTGTTTTGGATTCTTGAATTATGGGTTTTTATAATTTGGGTTTTGATTTTACCGAGATCCGAATCTTTGTCCCTTTTTTTTTTTTTTTTTTTTTTTTTTGGGTTATTGAGTTCCTGAATTATGGGTTTTCTATGATGGATTATTTGAATTTCTTGTGGCTTACTGTATTTTGATTCTTTGAATTCTAGTGAGTGAATATGGTTTTTCTTCTTTCAAGTGCAGTGAAGATCTGAATCTGGGTTTTGAAGTTTTTGCTCTTTCTTGTTTGATTTACATGAATATGATGAAAGGTTTTATGGGTGTGGTCTGCAGATCTGAATGAGGAATGGGTTGAATTAATAATGTATATGACTGATATCTGGATCTAGGTTTACCATCATTTTTGTCGGTGCTGATGTTTGATACAGGCGGGCCCCACCTTTTGTTGATCCATGCAATTCATATGGTGGGACCCATCGTAGATGGGGGAGTGTTGCAATGGACTCCATTCTCAAACAATCGTAGCCATCTGATAGTCAGCCTACAGATAGATGGTTAAAGAGAAAGAGAGCGTGGGTTGGCCAGGTTGGCGATCTAGATTAGTGGAAGATGGGACCCCACGAGGTTAAGGAGACCGTTGCTTCTGTGTCTTTTAATGTTGGATGGCTTGATCTATATGATTTTGAACTATTGACCCCCTATAGGTAGGGCCCAACCTAATGAACAGGTCCTGATGTTGCTCATGTAATGCAAAAAATGATTTTGGATCAATGGCCTAGGGCTTCCCTCCATGGCAGAAACAAAAGTCCAGTCCTTCAGTCCATTGTCCATGGACTTGTGATTTTAGAGACCTGGTTCTAGTGCCTCTCAGGTCCAGCCTTCCAGGTCTTGGCTTCCAAGGTCTTCTTTTTCTTTTTCTTTTTTCTTTCTCTTTTTCTTTTTTAACATTTAGCTCCAAGTGGAATTGAGAAAAGGGGTTGTAAATCTGTCATGGATGGTTGGCCTTGCAAGTAGTCTGGGTGGGCTTTATTGGTTTTGCAAGAAGTTGATTTTTAAGAACCTGGCAGCACAACTTTGTTTATAATGATTCTAGGTTGATAGATGTTTAGCTGGTGGATCAATGTTTTTGTTTAGTTAGATATGAAAGCAAGTCGCTGGCTCCAATCTACTGATCCGGACAAGCGGATGTGGGCAATCCAAGGCTTATCAAATAATAGCAAAGAGATCTACATCTTTGATTAGGGTAGCTGATCGAGGTTTGTGTTAATTAAGTGTTTATTGTTGGAAATGTAGTTTCCACCCTTCTTTGTGTTCTCCATTTCATACATGTCGAATTTGGGGTCTCAGAGCAATCCAATCCTCTTGCATTCCCAAGTGCAGATATAGAAGTGGTTTGGTTGGTTTTGGATTTTCTTAGGGATCGCTTTCTCAATCATGCACATGAAAATGCCATTTTTCATGGGCGTTTGGGGTGTAGATCAACTGCATGTAGTTGTATTGAAGTTTTCAATATACATTAGCTTAACAGCGCAAGGTTTTATTAGCCACCTCTAGATCAGCATGCTCTTTTGTACCTAGCACGGGTAATCTGGTGGCTACTAGGCTAGCCAAAGGTAGAGTGGCAGGAGGGTCACTTGTTCTCAACTCCTGGAGTCTTTAAGGGCCCATCTGGATGCATCCTCTGAAGGGGCATGTGAGGCCTAAAAACTGTTTTGACCCAAATGTCAGTTGATTTTGTGCATTTGGATGCACTGCGCAAACCCCTTTCTCATCTCCTGCTCGACAAAACAGGCGCAAAAACTCTGACTCAGCCAAGTCCACCAAAAAAGCAGGCTTGAAACCCCTTTTCGAGGAAGTGCGTCCAAATGGGCCGTAATTGTTTCTGGTTCTTAATAAATGTCACCTTTCAAACAAAAATGCACTCTGGAAATTCCATAATTCGAAGCCCTTTTTCGGGTTTTGTTGTGTAGGAAGCTGCAAACCCGTTTGAGTACTGCGATGTTGTCACGACCACAACTCACAAGAGCCTGAGAGGGCCAAGATCTGGTATGATCTTCTACAGGAAAGGACCCAAGCCTCCCAAGAAGGGCCAGCCAGAGGGTGCTGTCTATGACTACGAGGACAAAATTAACTTTTCTGTTTTCCCATCACTCCAGGGTGGGCCGCACAATCACCAGATAGCTGCATTGGCCGTTGCTTTGAAACAGGCCATTTCTCCTGGGTTCAAGGCATACGCCAAGCAGGTTAAGGCCAATGCAGTTGCCCTTGGTAACTACCTGATGAACAAGGGATACAAGCTTGTCACTGATGGAACTGAGAACCACCTCGTTCTATGGGATCTTCGACCTCTCGGCCTGACCGGTATTTTCCTCATGGCATTGCTTGGATTTTGTTGTTTTTTGATGGAAACCTGATTGATGCCGTTTGGGATTTGCGTTGCTAATATCAGTTTTTGTCCACAAATGGTACAATTGCAGGCAATAAAGTCGAGAAGCTTTGCGACTTGTGCAACATTACCGTGAACAAGAATGCCGTTTTCGGGGACAGCAGTGCGCTTGCTCCTGGAGGTGTTAGAATCGGTATAAACTTCCCTTATGCTGGGTCGTTTTTCCTTTTCCACATCTTTTTTTCTTCAAATTTTCTTCGCATATTGAAAAGATGGTAGAATTTGCATGTTCATTTTTAAACAATTCACACTGCTATTATTTTTCCTCTTTCTTTTTTTTTTTTTTGTTATTTATGTTGGTTTACGGATATTTTTATGCTGCACATTTTACTCTAGGAATATGATCCTTGATCTGAAGACAATCCTCGAGTTCCTTGGTTTCACAATCTAGACCATTAATCTGTTGGGCATTCGAATGGACCGCCCAACACAGCCACACACAAACAACTATTGATGAAACAATCCTTGCTGGTCGATCTGTAGTCTTGTGACTTGTGAGTAGAATGCATAGTAGTAAATGCACTACAATCCACATTCAATGGAACACGAAATGTGGATTTATAGGATCTTCTAATCTGGGATATTTTTGGGGGCATCCCATTTTCTTTGGGAGCTCATCAAATCAACTGTCCGGATTGCTGAAGTTTGGCAGCACCTATGGAAACTCAGGGCCTAGGCATATATAGTCAGAGGATCCTGTAAATATTTTTTCAATCACATCTCATGGTGGTTACTGATTTGTGGATGAGAAGCATTTTACTACATCAGGAATATACGATCCTTGCTATGAGAATATACTATAGTATTCTCGAGTTCTTACGAGTGCAGTTGACGGTTTGGCAATCTAGGTCATTTAGTACAGCCAACCCCAAGAAGCATGGACAAGGCTATGATGATGAGGATGACAACGAGGGTCTCATATATATCCTCATTAGGGCCCAACAAATCAACCGTAATGAGTCCCACTGATAGGAAACTCAGGACCCAACGAGAAATTCACACATTGTTGGCAGATCATACGGCTGATACTCCAAATTAATCTTTTATTTTTATTTTTATTTTTTGTTTGGTTTCTGGCTAGCAGACAAAAAGCATTCTGCACGAAGATAGATATTTGTGGCCTTGTGTCTGCAACATACTTTAATCACCAGTCTGGGTCCCCCAGATTTAGGGCTGTCAACAGTTCAGGTCCTATAGTACCCATACCTGTGCTAACCAGGCCCGGGTGTAGTTCTTGAAGACCCATAGCTGAATCCAATCGGGTTCAGGTACCCATTGGGTCTTTGCATCTAGGTTTCCGGTTGAGTTTGGGACAAATAAGAGATTTACATGGTTGGATTGACTAGATTGGTCATACACGTGCCACTTTAACGCATGCATGGTGTGTAAACAGTATATATATATATATATATATATATATATATATATATATATATATTATATATATATATATATATTACTATGAAAACTAACTAGACCTGTCTTAACTTGGTCCATCACATGAACCCAACTAGAACTGATTTTTAACGGGGTCCAAAAGATGAGACCCAAATTCAACCCACTTTCATAATGGTGTTAAAATCGGGCTAGTCCATCAGGTACCCATTGACAGCCCTACCCAACCGGAAGATTTTCTTACGCCAAAGTTCTCCTCATCCAATATCAATAGTGGCGTCATCAACTCCGTTGACCGGCGCTGGCCAACCTCATGTCCTGCAGTGATGTCCGAGCTGACCTCTTCTCTTTAGCCAGTCCATTTTTACCCATCACAAACTCAATTGTCATGGGTCCCATTTCGCAGGAAATCCTGACCCGAGGAGAAAAATGAACATTCTCAAATAATCATACCCTTCCTCCGAATCAATCTTTTTGCATTCTTATTATACTTTGGTTTTTCGTATATGTGGTCCGGGCCTCTCCAAATTGCCCAAAGATCATGATACTGCAATTGTATTGCATCTCACTACGTAGGTTGGTTTGGCTTGGATGTTGAAACAGGTACCCCTGCAATGACTTCAAGGGGTTTGGTCGAGAAGGATTTTGAGCAGATTGGCGAGTTCCTTCACCAGGCAGTTACCATCACCCTAAATGTTCAAAAGGAGCATGGGAAGCTCCTCAAGGACTTCAACAAGGGCCTTGTCAACAACAAGGACATTGAGAACCTTAAGGCGTCTGTCGAGAAATTCTCTGCCTCTTTCGACATGCCTGGCTTTGACATGTCCGCCATGAAGTACAAGGATTAGAGTGGCCAGTTACCCCCAATCGTTACTATCTATCAAGCTACTCTTGGGTCACAACCTAAAAAATTCCATTTCAATTTCTTCAAGTTTCATTTTTGCATTTTTTTGGCTGGTTATTTCAGTCCTTTCCCATGTAAAATTCCCCTTTGGGTTTGTTGGAATGCATCCAATTCAACTCATCCCTTGAGAGTGGGGTCCATGTTTTAGTGATACAGATTGTTTGTGGGTGAGTTGTTTTCCTCCCTGAGATAACCCGCTTGCAGGGCAATTATCAGAATATAGCTACAATCATTCGATGGGGATATTTTGCACACTATCACCCCTCCATCCAACCATGATAGGGGCCCACCTACCAGATGAACATCTGGATCACCAAAAGGTGGACCCCATCATTATAGACTGCTGCCTCAAATGACAATGCAACTAATATCTGATTATAGTGATGATACAGATAGCTGGTTTTTCCTAAGCCCATGCCCGTTTGCATTGCATCCCACGTACACACCCACTTTATGTGCAAGTCTGACAAAAGGGTGCAAGATACAAGCGGTCCATCAGATGGGCATGGCCATTTAGATGATACTCTAAAATCAAGCTGGTCCATTCCTTTTGGTGGGCTACAATGTTCGGAGCCGGCATACAGCCAAGGCATCTATTTGCTTCAGTCACTTTTGGCCTACCTTACTGGTGGTTTGGCCTGATTTATGGTCCAAGTTATCTTGGAAGTGGGACCCACCTGATGCACAGCTTGGATTCTGTACACGCTAAAACCAGGAAAACCGAGCAGAGTAACAACGTCGAATCAAATGCATACTCGTGGATGTACCATGCTTCAAATTTTCTTATGATAAGACAACTTAAGCATCTCATTTTCAATTCGTGGCTGGCTTGCAAACAGATGATAGTGGAGATGCAGCCAAAGTCCACGTTCTAATGATGATCAAGGTCTACATTCTAATAAAAAAGGTTCAAAGATTGGCTGCTAGGATTTTCCAGTCAGAAATTTTAAGCCGTTTGGTGATAAGATAAATAAAATATCTATGGTTGAAGGACATTATTTCCTAGTTTGATAGCATTAGTAGTCATTTTCAAATATAAGATACGAATTGACTGTTGTTTAATAAATTAACATTTAAGATTTCTATCTGTAAAACAAATAATCTAACAATGTCATGTGCGAGTATATAGGTTCTCCTTCATCAGTGCTGTTAGAAAAAAAAAAAAAAAAAGCTCTTGCGGCTTGGTTTGATGCGTACCATTCCTACTCCAGAAATAATGATCCAAAAGGCGACACACGAGACTGTACAAACATGCTAAATGGACCCCACACAACTTGGATGTATTCTGTTAATGGGCCCCGCGAACAGCGGATAAGGTTTTATTAGTGTCATCCTCTCATAGCTGCTCCTTCTAATGTGGCCCACCTAAGCTTTACATGCAGTTCCGACTTTTGGCCTTGAGACCTAATATTGAAGGGCACATCTAAGGAATGGGGTAGTCTGAAATGCACAATTGACTTGGCCCCACATCAGCCCAGTTCTAAGCACTATCTGACCTCGCCTTCCCATGTAGATTATCAATGGGCTAGGGTAGATGACTGAAACAAAAAATATTAGTGCAAGGAGCCTGTTTGGATGCACCAACAAAACCAGTATTTAGAGGCAAAACCCTTGAACTCTAGTTTTGCGGCCCATGTTCACACATGCCACAGATACTGTCTTCAATATCTCCTATTACAAATTGCCTAAGCATGTCAAATTCAAGGATGTAACACATTCCCACCAAAAGCCATTATTCTTAGGGCTTTCTACCTAAATACTCCCAAGATTTCATGGGAACACTAAAATAACACTATACTTTTTAAACATTTTTTAAAACACCTGAAACACTTTTTTAAAATAAATTTCTATACCTATATTTTCTTTTAACACTACTCTTTGGGCAACTTTTCTTCTACCACTATATTTTTTTTGGACATCCCATGACCTAAAGGGACCCACCAAATGGACGATGTATATATCCAACACATCACGGTGGACCCCACAGAGCTCCACATTCTCTGAGGCTTCTGTCAGGTCCACCTTATAAAACCTTTTTCCCTTACAAGTAAATAAAATAAAATCCAAACAATGAAATATATAGTTTTTATTCAGTACTTTTTATTATGAGATTGTTACACGTCCAACATTGGTAGTAAAAGACGCTTTATTACCTCTAATGACGGCAACGAGTGATCTTGCTGCAGCCACGATTGTAAGGGTTGGCAGGTATAAGCTTGTATGGCTTGTTTGGCTTGTATTTATCGTCCACGTCGTGGTCCACCTCATTGTAGCCATTGCCCTCGGGAGCGGCCGATTCAACGGTGCAGATCTCGTGGCTAAGCAACACAAGGCCCACCAGGGCCACAGCCAACAGCCACAATTGAATCTTGTTACCTGCCATCCCTCTCTCTCTCTCTCTCTCTCTCTCTCTCTCTCTCTCTCTCTCTCTCTCTCTCTGTGTGTTCAAATATCTATTTATAATCTTACATGGGCCGTTGATTAGGAGTTTAAATAAGGTAATTAACCATATTTAGTAAGGTTTCATAATTGGTTAGAGGGTACGTAAATGGATGGTTGATATTGATTTGGTTGGTCTTTCTTAATCGGTTTTCCATGGCAAGGCGAAACTCTTGCACGACTACCCACTGAGCGTGCCTACCTTTCTGTAAGGGAAACGATTTTATTTTCAGGAGATCCACTCCGTCCATTAGGTACAGTACCCAATTTTTGGCGTTGATGCCAAAATTCATTTTGATTCAACAATCAGGTGGCCCGCTATGGGAATTATACCTAAAACCTATAGCATTCGTGTGTTATGGCCCACCTTAATTTTGAAATAGCTTGATTTGTGGGGAATTATTTCATCCTAGTGATACAAGTTAGATGAATAGATTGGATGAAATATAGACGCCACGATGGGCCCTACAAAGAGCTAATGGTGGGTGTTTCATCCCAACTATTTCATTTGCAGTGACCTACCTGAGTCTTGGATCTTCACTATTTTTGAAACCTTCGGTGAACGAGAGGTGGCATACCGGATGAATGGATTGGATCTCATGAAAATTCCACCTACGTGGTAGTAGGTACACTTACACGGACTGGATTGGGTGGTGACCAAACACCACCCAGCTAGGTGGTGTTGGGTGCTGTGAGGCTCACCATGATCTATGTGTTTTATATCCATGCCGTCCATCCCTGTTTACAGCATGTCTAAGTATTCAATCCAGCTGATTTTATGTATCTTAATTTCACTCAGATGATGTCTAACAATGAGAGGAGTTTGCATGACCATCGTACTTTGATGGGTATAATAATATATATTAGAATGTTGGAATAAAAATATTTTTGAAATTCCTGAATTCTATGATTTGAAAATTTATAAATCAATGATAGCATGTGTTGGTAGAATAAATCATGATAGATAATACTAGCATTACCAATCTCGAAAATAAATCTAAATGGAGTGTTGATGAGAGAGCTAAATATAGTTATGATGCCAAAACTCTCAGTGCTATTTACTGTGTCATTTTAAACAAGCGTTGAATATTTTAGAAATCACCAACGAGGAAACTTTATAGCACAATAAAGCATTTTAAAATTCAGCTCTTAACCACCCAATTTGAAAATATTAATATGAAAGAGCATTAATCATTTATGGAATTTTATTATATATTGAATGATATTTGCAACTCTACATAAAGTTTAGGAGAAACAATTTTAGAGGCCCCTATATGTAGAAAAATTCTTAAGTCCCAACCGAATAGATTTACCTCTAATATAACTTCAATTAGAGAGTGTAGAAACATTAATTGTATGAAATTATACAAACTTTTAAGTTCATTCTGTACATTTGAACTACATTTTAGAGAAATGTCATTCAGTGATTAAAAAAGACTCATATGCTCGAAGAAGTAAATTGATAACCTCTCATGTGTACCATAGTTGTGGAGATATGGGTCACTTAAAGATAACCTCAATTGAATAGTGTAGAAACATTAATAATAGTATGAAAGTATACAAACTTTTAAGTTCCCTATGTACATTTTAACTACATTTTAGAGAAACGTCATTCGATGATTAGAAAAGGCTCATATGCTCGAAGAAGTAGATCAATGACTTCTCATGTGTGTCACATGCAGTTGTGGAGATATGGCTCACTTGAAGTTTAAATGTTTTATCTCTAAAAGGCCACAATCCACTTATCCTAAACCGAATAGGTAAATATATTATAACTGAGAAAACGACACATCAAAGGAGAAGTCCTCATAAAATATTATTAAAAAAAAAAAGAAGTTCTCAATTCCTATAAAAATTAACAATCACATGATAGAGTTGATTAAACAAATTGTCATTCTTAATGAGAAAACGAGAAAAATGTTTAGTAGGAGCAATAACCAAGAGGGTATGAAAATAAGAGATAAATTATCTGTCAAATATAAATCTCCTAATAAGATTTCACCTAAGAAAGATGAATCAAAAAAGAAATACTCTATCCTAATAACAATCCAGGTCCTAAGAAATTCATACCCCGGTGGGTTCTGAAGAAGGATAGGTGACCTTAGTTAGTCTATATGTACTTAATAGGTAAATTTGTGGATTAGTCTCATTATCTTTTTGGTTAGTTTAGCTCTAAGTTGCTTCACTCTTATTTTATTTTGCTAAATTATATTGGTCATATTGCTTATAGGTATATCTTCTTGTATGACTATTTTATGTATGCTCCATCAATCTTAAATAGTCATATGCATCCTTATTAAATTCATTTGTCAATATATGTTTATTATTGTATTTTATGATTTATAGAGTTTTCTGTATTTCTATACTTATTAACATATCCATGGAATTGACTCTTTGTCAATTGTCAATAAAAAAATGGAGAAGATCAAGATTCCACCAAAACATGTTAAATTATATTTTACATATTTTATTTGGTACATAAATTTGATGGACTTAGGGGGAGCACTTTCGAAGGAGCAATGTTGTGTCAATGTCATGTCTTGTATTTATATTGTAAATCTTTGCAGTTTTTAGTTGTTTGGTTTGTCATTGGTGATGCACTATAGTATAGTTTAATTTAAGTTTTGACACGTAATTGACAAATGGGGAAATTGTTAGTGCACCGATTTATCAATAATGTGCGTTAGTGTGTTTTGAGTTAGTTGAACCCCCATTATAAGATATTGGAAGATAGAAAACTTGAAGACTTGAAGCATCAAAGCTTAAAGACAGAGGTAAATTGAGATAACTTAGTAAAATTAACCCTCGACCCCTTAAAGTTCCAAAATAGCCTATCTTTAAATGATTTATTCTCTTATAGAAAAATCTTTATTTGATCATCCCAAGTCTTAGTCTTAAAACGAACATATTTAACCAGGCTCATAGATATTCAATCTAGTGAAAACTAGAAATCATATTCAATAGAATTCTAAAGACTATCGATTGAATCAACAATCCATCAATTTGAGTCAATCGAATCGATAGGTCCTGTCAATCGAATCGACAGTCCAATCAAGAACGACAAAAATATCCAACGAGTTAACTGCTTAATCATTAAATTACTCGATCGAATTAAATGTACACTCGATTTAATCGAAACTAATCATTATAAATCCGTTTGAGCATTTTCTCTATAAATTGGGCATTCAAATCTTTACAAAACATATAGAATTTTAAAATTTTTAGAGGCTTTATGCATTCAACTCATATCCCGTGTGCTCTAGAATGTCCATCTAAGTGAATCTCCAATTGGAACCAACTATTCCTTAGTTGTAGGATATTCCACCACTATCTCATTATTTTGACATCCTCATAAGAAGATGATTAAAAGGTAGTCAATCGTTGGAGCTAAAGAAGATCCGGATCAAAGATTGGAGAAGCAAAAGAGAAGCCATGTCAAGATTGATTGAGCATCTCAAAAAGGAGCTATCAACGGGGCTCATCCAAAACGTGTTAGGTTTTAATTAAAGTCCATCAAGTTTGAAACCCAAACAAGTTTTAATAAATAAAAACTTAAAGTCCATCAAATAAGTCTTTGTGTAGGACCGTCTCCGGCAGGAGTGTATATATATTAGTTCTTATGTAGGACTAATCGAAGGTTATTGGTGAGACTATAGAGCCTTAAAGTCTCTGAGGGAGCCTCTAATGGGAGTGTACATGCGTACTTGTGTATGACTATGGTTAACCTATAGAAAACCCTTGAAATTTCTAAGGGAGCCAAAACACAAGTGTATACGTGTAAGTTGTTGTGTAGGACTGCCACCAACATGGGTATGTATGTGTAGGTCCTTGTGAAAAACCTCATGAATATTGAAATTCAGAAAACTCAGAGTTTGAATTCATTCTCCATGAGTGGAGTAGGCAATTTGTTAAACCATTATATATTTTTATATTTGTGATTGTTGTGCTGTATGCATTTCTATCTATCCTTGTGATCGGATTTATTTAATTCATAATGTGCCACATATATGATCATTCATCTTCTCTTGCATCCCATCACATGCGTCATCATCCATCTTTAGTTGCTCCATAGGTGCCGATATGCTTATGTGCTAATGTCCATAAGTCCTACCATCCATCTTCAATTACCTACAAGTGTTAAATATGACAATGTGTTCCTTGTGCATATGTGCCTCCGTGTATATTCCAATGCCTTACATGTGTTATGTGTGCCACAATTCCACTTTAAGAACCCTACATTTGCCTGTCATGCTACACATGCCTCTATCCATTTTCAAGCATTCCACATGTTCGGTAGGAAATATGTTAATGATTGTTAAGAAAAAATTTCAAAAAAAAAAAAAAAAAAAAAAAAGATTTTTCCAAACAATAAATCTTAGAAATAAAGTTTTATGAGAAATGCTATTTGCTTTTCCTATGATTCACCTCCATCTCTAAAAAAAACATTTAAAATGGCCAAAGGAAAATGAGTTTTTCAAAAGTTAAATCCAAAGGTACCATCATCCACTTTTAATAACTTCACATTCGCAACATTTGTCAATGTAACTCCAAACACAATTTAGTTCATATGGTTTGGATAATGCCATTACAATGTCACGTGGCAAATGTACTCCTAACGAGATTTTGTTCTCATGGTTTCGATAATCCCATTACAGTATCACATGTGCCAACATGCCATTTTATACTCTGACACCTGCCATTACAACATCACATGAGCCAACATACTTTTTGGTACTTGTAACCCCACATGTAGTGATTCTTATAATGGCGTTAAGATGAGAATTGCTATTATAAGTTGAGTGATTTGAACAATGCCACCATAATGTCATGTGCACTTGTTAAATGTGGGTCCTATAGTCAAAAGAACGACATTGTCATTTCACATAGGGAATCTTTATTTTTAAGCACCAGCCCCACATCTAATACAAATGCGTGATGCCTTCTCACATGTGCCTTTGTCTATCATAAATTGCTCTATATATACCATATATGCCGATGTATATAAGTGTTACCCTCTAGTTTAAAGTGCCTACATGTCGAACGCGCCTAAGTGTCTCTTATGTTAATGTGACGCATATGCCTTTCTCATTCTCCAATTGTTACGTATATGCCATACTTGCTAATGTGCATGAATGTTGCCCTCGAACTTTAAATGCCCACATGTAAATATGCCAATACGACTCTTGTGCCACATTTGCTACCATACAGCTTCAAGCACTTTACATGTACCACATGTGTCACAATTTACCTTCTAATACAAAGCATTTAATGTGTGCCACATGTGCAATTGTTTATTTTCTAGCGTCTCATAAGTACAAAATGAATTAATCCAACACATGCCAGTGACTAGTTGGAATTTTTTTTATCAAAAAAAACTTTTGTGAAAATAGGTTTAAAGTATTCCAAAAATAAAAAAATAATAATAAAATTAAAAAAAATCTTATGATAAAACAAATAGGAAAAACAAAGTTTTGTTTCCTACAGTTTCCTAGAAGTTGGGTTTCCTAAGAAATAGTATTTTCTTTTATGTGCTTTTCACAAATCCAAATAGGCCCAAAAATCAAACCATTAATAAGGCTTGCTTAGATTCATGGAATTTAGTAAATTTTCAAAAATGTATCCCATCTTTGTTTATCAAAACATTGTCTTGTTTAGCATGACAAATGGCATAGATCTTAAAATTTTCACAATAATACATTGAAAAACACACTAAATGATATTGTAGTGAAATTTTCAAAATATAGGTAGATTTTAAATATTGTGATATTATCTCCAAAAGTAGCAACTTGGGGCTGTTTGGTGCGTAGTATTATAGATGGGATTAGGTGGTATGTAATTGCATTTGGACCGATGCAAATTTCATTTGGCATTTGAAAACGATGGAAAGATCCTAATATCATGTACCAATAGTAAATATTGCAGGATTTTTTATGGATTTGAAAATCCACGATACGTGTGGGCCTCCCATCAATGCATGTGTTTTATTCACACCATCCATTCATATGTGTCCTTTACACGTGACATTCAAGTTGGATGTGTGTAAAGGTGACTGGCATCAATTGTGAAATGTGGTCCATTGATTACAGTTTCATAGTCCACCAAACACAAGCCTCACTTATATTTCTCAAGGAAAGATTTCGATCCCAAACGTAGAATTGGACAGTCAAAATACAATGGTATTTCCAAACATGTAATCATTATGCAATAATATTGTTAATTTCATCTAATGCAGTTCCATCTCATTGAATCGCACCATCCAAACAAGAATTTGTCGTGCAAGAATATGATTTTTCAACAATATTCTTAAAAAACCTTCAAATTTTAAAAATATCCTGAGAAATTCTTTGGCCGAGAAAGATTTGTCACCATAATCCTGGCCTTTGTATATCAATCAAGTCGGGATACTTTCATCAGCAGAACAGGATTCATATAGACATCCCTAATTAATTGGGATAAAGCTTAATTAGATTAAATTTTACAGAATACTCAGTCATTGCAACTATAGATTATCTTCATAAAAATACATAGGAATCCGTACACGTCGGGTCCACATTTCAACACTCTATAGACCATTAATCTGATGGGCCTCATGTAATCATGGATGGGGATGCATTAAAATTCTCCCAGATCAGAAAATCCTAACCTTTCCATCAGTGACTTAATTTATGTTGAACATAGCCTACTACTATATTGTTTTTGTTAACTCCAAGTTATTATCCTCCAATCTAGGAGACTTTTGAGACATGCCCAGTCCAAGGTGGGCCCCATATAGAGCTGTACACGAGTTGAGTTAGCTCAGTCAGCTCGCTCAACTCAATTAGGAAAAGCTCGATTCGTCCTCGCTCGAAATTCGATTCAGATCGATTTGAGCTGGTTTTTGGAGTTTGAAATTTTCAAGCCAGGTTTGAGCTTGCCCGATCTCAACTCGACTCGGATTGAACTTCAACTCAAATTGGCTCGATGACTTAGTTATTTTGATATTGATGCTGCTCCCCGAGTGTTTGATGAAATGACTCAACAAAGTCTTGCTTTGGGTGCGTACTTTCTTCATGGGATTGGTTGGTGGCGAGGAAGGAATGGATACAAAACAAATCAAAAAACAAATAAAAAATAAAAAATTTACATTATAAGACTACCCTCATATCTTAATTTTGATGTTATTCACCGAGTATTTGATGAAATATATATGAAATATTATTACTGTTTTGCATTATATGAAAAATTAAAAATGCACTTTATTTGTTTAAGAAAATGTGGCACAAGCTTGAATTGGGCTTGAATTGGCCTGAGTTGCTGACCCAACCGAGCCAAGCTGGCCCGTCAGGCCCGAGAACCGAGCCTAACCAAGTTGATTAGCTACTGGTGGAGCCGAGCCAAGCTGTGCCAAGCTCGACTCGGTGTGACTCGTGATATAAGTAACAATTGGAAATAAGATGGAATAGGTTCACAAGATCAGGAAATCGAAGGTAAGCCAATGCAACACATGTAACAGTCACAGATGGCTAGAGTATATTCTAATTATGCAACATCATATTAATCTGACCGTCCATTTTGTGGCCTCTTGATGGACAAGCAGGGTCCATCCAATGTGCTGGACCATATGGATGGTCCAATCCATTGTTTTAACTGTCCATATGACAACATAGATTTCATGATCCTACCAAAAAATCAGTGCCCATCAAGCCATTGGTTAAAAAGAAATTATTTACACATTTTGAATTGTCTTCCATTAGTCATTCTGCAATGAAAATTTATTAAACTTGAAATGGACGGTCAGATTTTCTATCCGAACAGAACATTACATCTGCACTGTAGAAATTCCAGGCTCCTGTCCAAGCCCAACTTATCTATAAATAAAAATAAAAACAATAGCATTTAAAAAAAAAAAAAAAAGGAAATAAATTCCAAATGATAAATAGATCTCTCCAGCACTAGCATTAGGGTGCTTTTATTCATCCAACAATGATAGTAGAGCCCCATTTATCCAATCAAATCTCCACCGCTCATTAGTGGGCCTATTCGTGTCCACAACCGTCGGCTTTGTTGCAGAAAGTAGCAGGTTTGGGCTGGTTGGGCTTGTACAGGTCTTCAGCATCGTTGTCCACAACCACACCGTCGGGGGTTGCCGATTCAACGGTCTGGCATTCATGGCTAAGCAAGACGAGGCCCACTAGGGCTAGGCCCACCAACCACAATTGCAATTTGTTGTGTGCCATTTCTCTTCGCTTTTTTTTTTATCTCTTTTGTTTTTGTACTTCCTTTTTTTGCATACTACAAAGATGACAATGGTCTATTTATATAGGTTGTGGTTGTCCATATTTAGTAAGTTTTAGAGTTAGTTTCAACCGTCGATTAGAGAAAAGTGGTGGCCGTGGAATACGTAAGATGGACGGTTGATATTGATTTGGTTGGTTTTTCTTTTACTTGGTACACGCATTTTTATAGCTAATGGCAACGGCTTATTGCTTAATTGTTTTTGCGTCTGTCGCGACTTAGGTTCTAGCGTTTATCACGGGTCACTAGGGCCCACATGCTGAGATGGTCCGGTTCTTTGAACCGTCCGTATTCTAGTTTCTGAGGTAGATAAGCTGTGATATCTTAATCGTGCTTCAGTGATGATCCTAACCTTTGATTTAACTTGAATTCGGGCGGTTGAAATTTTTCTTTTCATTGATTTAAATTTATCTACATATCGTAATGCCCAGAATCATTCGTTCAGCTTGTTTTTCTTATGGTATTCTTATGGAACATAGTCCACAAAATTGGACGGTTCAGATCACTGGAAACTCAGCATGTGGACCCCAGTGGAGAGCGACTGACGCTGAATTCTGCGTCGTGACAGAGTCAAAACGGACTCGAGGAATTATAGGATACGCGACTGTAGACGGTTTTCAATTCTAACGGGTGGGTCCCAACGTCGTTATCCTGATTCCAGACTATTGTTCCATTACATCCAACTGTCGCTGGATCGTGTCCCATTAATCTCCCAGATTGGAACATCCTAACCACTAGTCTTTGGTCCCTTTTTTAGGGATAGCCCATCCACGGTGGGACATGACAAAATAGCGGTCTGGATTAGCAGGGCATGTTCTGCACTTGTCAGAACTGAAAACGCGCTCATAGAATTGCCATTCGTAAGAAGATGATTAAAGCTGTCTGGGCCATCATACCAATGGCTCAGATTTATCCAAAAACTGATCCACACAGAATGGCCGATTTTTTGGCTCGGCAATGGCCCTGATTTTCGATTTACGTAGAAAATAGCCCAAAAAATAAAAATAAAAAATTCTAAATATGCTTTCATTGAGATTTGAACTCAAGACCTCCCGCTTACTAAGCGGGTGCTCTAACCAACTGAGCTATGAAAGCTCTGTTGATTTATTTTACATATTTATAATATTATTTAATAGTCATGTATAGTACGACTGTTAGGGTGCACACTGGTTGGTTTGGTCCGGTTTAGGGTGAAAACGAACTGAACGATTCCTAATAGTTCCAGGAAAATCGGAACTGAAACCGGACCATTTGCACCCTAGAATCGGATCGTAAAAACCGGTTCGATTCCGAATCGGTTCTACGGTTCTGGACTTTTTATAATCCAACCCAATTGCATGTTTTCTTTATAATCCTGCCCATGTCCATTCGTGTTGTGATCCATTTAATGAATTGTCTAGATATTGTGTAAGGTGTGCAACAATAAAATCATGAAAACAATCAAAGGGCGAGATAGAGAGAGAGAGAGAGGAGCATCGAGCGGTGGCCGGTGGGTGGAAGGTGGTTGTCCTGTGTGTGTGTGTGTGTGTGTGTGAGAGAGAGAGAGAGAGAGAGAGAGGAATGGAATGGGGGCAGCATAAAGAGAATGAAGAGTTAGGGTTTTTTTATTTTTTAAAATATACGGTTCGATTCCAAGTTCAGTTCTAAAACCAGTTCCACCGTTCGGTTCCGTGATTCAGTTCTACGGTTCAATTCAGTTCTACATAACCCCAAACCGAGAACCGAACCGAACTAATCGGTTCTTTGATTTTCGAAACCGAAAGCAATGCACTTTAGAACCGGACCAAACCGTACTGTTTGGTCGGTTCCGATCCGATTTACCGGTTCTACCTATTCCGTGTGCACCCTAACTGTTACAATCCACCATAGAGAGTACAAGACTCCAAAATTAGATACATTGGCTATAATTCAGAAGGTTAGTTATTTTTCACTTTAGTTGTTCATTTTATGTTCCCAAAATTTAAACATAGAGGTCAACCAATACACCTTGCATAGGATTGTCTGGGCATGGATTGTTTAGGAAAAATTGAAGTTTTGAATAGGTTTGTCCTAAGGAATTTAATATCCCATCATAACTCAAGCCATGGCTACATGACAGTAGACAAATAAATTTCTTTTTTAAAATTTTATTTTTCTACATTTCTCACAACTTCTAAAATTTTCTTTAGATGAAAATGCTCTACATTGAGCCTTGTATTAATAAAAACCCCCGTACCTTCTTTATATGTGAACATTTTTTTATCACTAATCTTTGACTAAATTTTCTTTTACCAATGTACTCCAACAATTTTTCGTGCTTTTCGACTTTTTTCTAGTCATCTTTTATATTTTTTTAAATTATTCTCTTTAGAATAAACTACCACCTTAGAAAATTGGGTTTTAATTTCATTTGGAAAGAAAATGAAATTAAAAAAATAATGTAAATATTCCACTTTTGAAAGATGGGTGTTTTTTCTTTCTTTAAAAAAATATTCGCAAGTTATACTTTGGGCTCAATTTTGATAAATTAAATGGTGTCTAAATAAGATAATTCTAATCATATTTAAAAGCTCGTAAAATTATCTTTTAAATTTTCTTAAGATCTGATCTAACCTGTAACAATGGAGTTATGACTGTTTTCATGAGATCGTGCAATACTGAAAATGAACATGAATTCTAGCATAAACTTTAGACCCATTTTAAAAGGTCAAATAGTGCCCAAATGAGACTATTGTAGTCTCGCTTGAGAGCTTGTCGAATTATCTTTCCAAATAAGCTCAAGATATCCCTAATTCAACCTACAATGAGAGTTATGACCATTTTTTGTGAGATTGTAAGATGTTGGAAATGGCGTCGAACAGTTTGTGAACGTCATCATAAACTTTTGACTCACTTTTGAAATATCAAATGATATCCAAATGAGATGATTCCATTCACATTTAAAAAGTTATCGAATTATCTTTCCAACAAGTCTAAGATCACCATAATTTGACCTGTAACGAGGGATTTAAGATCATTTTCATGGGGATCATGCAATTTTGGAAATGAATGCAGAGCGAGCACCTACTGAACATGAACACAAGCGCGGTCCTACGAAAACGATCATAACTCCCTTACCCGCATTCACATTTGGTTTTGACATCATGTGACCCACAAAAATTATCATAACTCACTTATTACAAGTCAAATCGGAATGATCTTGGGCTCATTGGGAAGATAATTTAACAAGCTTTCAAACAAAACTCGAATCAATTCATTTAGACACCATTTGACCTTTCAAAAGTCATCAAAAGTCCATAATGACCTTCATAAACCGTTTTGTTTCTAATATTGTGTTATCCCACAAAAACAATTATCCCTCATTACGAGTTAGATTGGGGTGATCTTGGGCTCTCTTGATAAATAATCCGATGGTCTTTCAAATGAGATTAAAATAATTTCATTTGAACATCATTTGACCTTTCAAAATTAAAACCAAAATGTATGCCGACATTCATGTTCATATCTAGCATCATGCAATCCAACAAAAACGGCCATAACTCCCTTATTATATGTCATATCAGGATCATCTTAAGCTCATTGGAAAGATAATTCAATAACCTTTTAAATGTGACTGGAATTATCTCATTTGGATATCATTTGACCTTTCAAAACTGGGTCAAAAGTCTAATTCATGAATAATTCACATTTGCTATCGGATTTTGGCCAAGTTTTGAAAAGTCAAATGGTTTCCAAATGAGATGATTCCATTTTGGTGGGATCAAGCGAGGTTGGAAACGCAACAATCACATTCACTTTCAACGCACGATTGCGTTTTCTTTCAGTACACATTGTTTTAGGGTTCAATACACTATCACATTTGCTTTCAGTATACCAACACATTCGCTTTTGATGCATTGTTGTGTTCGTTTTTAGTACACACTCGTGTTCGCGTTCGTAATCATTTTCAATATCATGCAATCCCATAAAATGGTTATAAATTCTTTATTACAAGTCGGATTGGGGCAATCTTAGGCTTGTTGGAAAGATAATTTGATGACATTTAAATGAAATTAAAATCATCTCATTTGAATATCAACATTTCAAAATATGGCCTAAATTTGAAAGAGAACACAAATTGTTTGAAAGTGTTTGAAAACTCATCGAATTATTTTTCCACTGAGCCCAAGATCAACCCAATCCAACCTATTAACGAGAGAATTATGGTTGTTTTAGTAGGATCGCGTAATGCTAGAAACAAAACAAAATAGTTTGTGAATGCCATCGTAGACTTTGGGCCCACTTTTGAAAGTCAAATGATGTCTAAATGAGATGATTTTAATCATATTTGAAACTTTATCGAACTATCTTTCCAACAAGCCCACGATCACTCTTATCCAAGTTGTAATGAGGGAGTTATTACCATTTTCGCGGGATCGCGTGATGTTAAAGCTGAATACAAGTATACTCATGTTCCAAACATGAACATGAGTGTATATTGAACACAATCCGCTTTCGATATACACTCACTTTTGTGTTCATTTTCAGCATTGCGCAATCCCACAAAAACTATCATAACCTCCTCGTTACAAGTCAGATCGGTGTGATCTTGGGCTTAAAAAGAAAATTTAGCAACCTTTCAAATGGGACTGGAATCGTCTCATTTAAACATCATTTAACCTCTCAAAAGTGAGTTCAAAGTCCATGATGGCGTTTCCAAACTGTTTTGTCCTACTTTTAGCATTGTGTGATCATACGAAAATGATCATAACTCTCTTGTTGCAAGTCTGATCGAGATAATCTTCAACTCGTAGAAAGATAATTCAACGAGCTTTCAAGTGAGACTAGAGTCATCCTATTTGGACACCATTTAATCTTTCAAAAATGAGCCCAAAGCCCATGTTGCCCTCGCATTCATTTTCAAAATCATGTGATCCCATGAAAATTGTCATAACTCCCTTATTACAGGTTCTATCGAGGTGATTATAGACTCGTTGGAAAGATAATTTGACAATCTTTTAAATGGGATTAGAATTATCTCATTTGAACACCGTTTAATCTTTTAAAATACGCTTAAAGTCCAACTTGCAAACAATTTTTAAAGAAAGAAGAAGAATCCATCTTCTTTCGAAAAAAGTTTAGAAAATAGTAAATTTTTTACAATGTTTTTTCATCTCTTTTCCTTTTCAAATAAATTTTGAATTCACTTTTCCGAAGGGGTAGTTTCTTCCAAAGAGAATAATTAGAAAACACGAAAGATTATCGGAGAATAGTCACAAAAACATAAGAAGTGCAGTGGTAAAAGAAAAATTAGCTAGAGAGTAGTTATAAAAGAAAGTTTAAGGGCCTGTTTGATTTTCTAAAGTAAATGCAATTGCATTGTAAATAGGTAATAATTATTTCTATGTGTAATTACAGCATCATTTTCTAAGATTTATTTGACTCTTACTTTTCTCAACACTAAAATCGAGGATGGTGCTAAATATTTGTGGGGCCCACCGTGATGTATATGGATTATCCACACCGTCCATCTATTATATCAACTGAATTTAGGACATGAGGCAAAAAATGAGCTAGATTTAAAGTTCAAGTGGACCATGCCATAGGAAAAAGGGAATCGAACACCCACCGTTAAAAACTTCTTGGGGGCCACTTCAACGTTGGATCTACCTCATTTTTTGGCTCATGCCTCAAAATGTCATAATAAAGCAGATGGACAACACGGATATGTCATATACATCATAGTGGGGCCCACAAATTTAAATTAATCCTTTTGAACCGTTTTCCCAAGCAGAAGTACCTGCTTATTTCCAAACAAGGTGAAATTATAATAAGTAGGTATTTACAGAGCATTTACAATGAATTTGAAAAATCTAATCAGGCCAAAGTGTAAAAAAGAAGGTAAATGGCCTTTGTAAACACAAAGCTCGATATATGACTTTTTCATCTAAAGAATTTTAAAAATTACGCGAGGTGCAGAAAAATAAAAACTTTAAAATAAATATTATTTTTGTACTCTTACAAAATTTTGGGTACATTTACTTAGAAGACTCGATGTAAAATGATTTGGCGAGAAACAAGTTTTTTATTTTTTTTACACACGCACACACACCCCCACATACTCACGCCACATGCACACACCCCACACACGCACGCCGTGGGAATTCACCACCAAGATCCATTTAGGGGATCCCTATTCATGTCCAAATCCAGGTCTCATATATGTACATGAACTCTATCCAAAGGTCGTCTTGGGAGGGGGTGCCCCTGGGTCAGGACTCAGGTTAGCTTGTGGGTGAATTGGCCCGACCCGCTTATGAAGTGGGTTTGGGCCAAGTTATTGGCTTGTTGGGGAAATTGGCCCAACCCGCTCCTGAAGCAGGTTTGGGTCAAGTTATTGGCTTGTTGGTGAATAGGCCCAACCCGCTCCTGAAGTGGGTTTGGGCCTAGTTAGAGCTGCAACTTTGATTTAGGTTAACCCAGACCCAACTGACCCAATCCGACCTTCATTGCCATTGCCCTCAGGTTAGGTTAGGTTTGCAAAACTGTAATCTAATTTGAAATTGGTGGAGTCCAGGTTTAGCAAATTTGGGTAGGAATAGCTCAAGTAGGGCATAATCACATGGGTTGATTTAAGGGTCCGTACAAAGACACGTGTCACATTGGCAAATATAGGTTATGCTAAAGTGTCCAATGCAACTAAGAGCGCTGGAGCATTTCTCATATTATTCAATGGTATTAGAAACATACACTGCTGTTATTCTAATGATAATCACACCTAGGTTCATGAAATAAAATAAATAATTTAAAAAATTCTGCACGATCGTGGCCGCTGATCCATCTTGATAAAGGCCCACTTGGCTGTATGTACAAATTATCTTTGATTATTTATCTGACAAGCCTGGTAGTCGATCGCCAAATATTTAAATATCACACGACCCGTCTGATTAATAGCCATCAAATGAACGGCTCAAAGCATAAATGGCCAACGGTCCGTGTTTATCTGGTAAAAATCAGCCCGCTAGGATCATCCATAGGTGAAAGTTTCTATAATCTGCACGATCTGGATTCATGCATGCATGTGGGCCCCAATTCGAGTTGCAAAACAGATGCCATTTTAATGTGTGAATGATGATGAACTGAGCTCGCTAGTTGCTCTTGCAGTCTGCACAATACAACAAAACAATAACTCTCGTTAACATAATCCCAGTATATCATACATGATACAAGATAAGAGATGGTAATGGGCCTGGATGGCCCATCTTCTGTGGGCCCACCATACTCTAGGCTCACACCCATTTTGCTTACATGGTCATTTCCAGGCCTGTATTTAAGCCCATATAAACAAACAGTTGGGATCTACTTAGTGGGGCCCATCATGAACCCTGGCTCAGGCTAGTTAATGTTGGGTGATGGGCCTGAGCCTGGGCCTATTTTTAGTCCCATAGGGACATGGATTACATAATCCTAGTATATCATACATGATACAAGATAAGAGATGGTAATGGGCCTGGATGGCCCATCTGCTGTGGGCCCACCATACTCTGGGCTCACACCCATTTTGCTTACATGGTCATTTCCAGGCCTGTATTTTAAGCCCATATAAACAAACATTTGGGATCTTCTTAGTGGGGCCCACCATGAACCCTGGCTTAGGCTACTTAATGTTGGTTGATGGGCCTGGGCCTATTTTTTAGCCCATAGGGACATGGATTGTGCATGGATGGGCCAGGGTTTTAAGACCAATGGACAGATGAATGTGGCCCATTGCCACCTACAGACATTCGATCATTTGATTCTACCATGTTGGCAGCTGAATTTTTCCAAACTTTGTTGAGCTCATCGAACACGACGCTGATCGTCGGCCGCCCTTTGCTTGATTTAGCGACGCAAAGAACAGCAACTTTCAAGATGGCTTCGAAATCTTCCATGTTAAGCTGTCCATTAAGTTGTGGGTCCACAAAATCCGACAGCGGGCGTCTTTTCAGGAACACATCCTTTGCCTGCACAAACATCAGCAACATTAAAACACCCATACACGTGCTCGCACATGCGCATGTACGTGTGTGGGCCCACTACACACAAGAACACCAAAAGATATAGGGATTGCAATGGCCCATGTTGTCCTTTTCATGAATTGGATATAAAGATCAGGCCTGGGGATGGCCCATTTATCGATTGGGCCTTGGGGAATAAAGATCAGGCCTGGATGGCCCATTTATCGATTGGGCCTTCAGGCATAAAGATCAGCCTGAAATGGCCCATTTATCGATTGGGCCCTCAAGCCCAGTCCATTTGGTCATAATGGGCCTGGGCCCAGTCGGGCCGGCCCAAAACAGATGTTGTCCGGGTAATGATCATAGATGGTAATTACCAAACTTTCAAGCAGTGTCTGGCCCACCATGATGTGTGAGTCACATCCATCCCCTCTATTAGATTCAGTTCTAAATGTTAGGCCTAGATCCCAAAATCTAGCCTGACCCATCACTTATGTGGGCCACACTAAATGGAACAATGATGGACACTGGCAGCAGGTGGCCCACCATGGAAACTTCAAGATGGAATTTGCTGTCCACCAGGTTTCCTACATGCCATCAAACCAGTCATTATGTGTGCCCCACCAGGATAAGGGATGCAGAAAAACCGAGAGCGTCCGAGAAAATCAGGTGGGCCACACCATGTGAATGTATACATTTTATGTATAATTGCAAATCACTCCTTGTGATCATCCCACCTGAGTTTCCAACTGGGATGGTTCTTGGCGTTTTAGGAGAAGATGAGGTGGAGAACCAGATTAACGGTGTGGATTGTACCTACACATCAAAGATGGGCCCGAAACAACTCGAACCCTAGCTGATCATTCCCCATTTAGCCAAACCCGTTGATGGGCCTAAAACTTAGGCCCAGATCTAATTGGTGGGCCTTCTAGTCAGGCCCAAGCCCATTTTGATCCACACAAATTACATGGAGGTGCATGTATGTATGGTACACACCTTCCTCGTCAGATGATCACGTGCGTCGAGATCCAGTTCGATGACCCGCCGACCCGATAGGATCTGCAGCACGACGATCCCGAAGCTATAGACGTCGCTGGCGCAGGTGAGCTTGGCGTTGATCATGTACTCAGGGTCCATATATCCAATGGTCCCTCTCACGTCCGTGAATACCTTGCTTTCCTGCATCCCTAGAATCTTTGCCAGCCCAAAATCTGATAGCTTCGGCGTCATGTCCTCCGTCAGTAGAATGTTCGTGAGCTGCACACGTAGATATGATCCATCCATCAACATTCATCCGTGAATCTGGACTGTCCATCTGACTGATCTTATTTTGAGTCCGTTTCAAGATTACAGATCAGATGGCTAGGATTGATCCATTAGTATGTATTTTTGAACTGTGGGCTATCTAAAGTAGGACCCACCAGATGGGCGGTCTGGATTGCGAAGCAAGATTGCTCCATAACTCAATCGGAATTCTACGGTCAGATGCAGGAGGATACGTTTCCTCTGGTCCTGAGTTTGTACGAGTGGGTCGACTGATGAATGATCCAGACCGTTCACATGATGCGAAATGCCATGGATGCACCATACATAAAGACTTCTCAGATTACGAGATCCTAACCACCGAATCATTTATCTTTTTCCCAGTTGACTGTAGGCCACTCTATCCTTTTCCTGATCGTTTAAGACAAGGACCGTCCCCTATTTTGGGGATTTTCTAGTTCCAACCTTGGCAAGGCCTATCATATCGATGGTCTCGATCTTTTAAGGATGGGCCCCACTCGTACCAACCCCGGGCCTGAAGATACAATACATATCCTCACCGTAAAACTCAAGCTACTCCATTCATAGGGTGTGATCAACGGTTGTCCTTACCTTGATGTCTCTATGGACAATACAACCGTCCGGATAACCGTGGAGGAATCTTAATGCAAGGGCACAGTCCCTCAAGATCCTGACTCTATCATCCCATGAAAGTACATTGTCATTCCCTGCATGTCCATGTACCATACCCGTTAGAACTTAGAAATGATTATGAAGATGAAAGAAGATTTGGGTAGCAATGGGCCCATCCAGAGCCCAACTCGTTTATCTTTCAAATCAAAATCTCGGGCCCACTTTCGGGCCCAATATCCATCAATGAACCTGAACCTAACCCGATATTCTTACTACCAAAAGGTTGGACCCAGACCCATAAAAACGGGCCGGGTCCATCGGATGCCCGTCCAGGAACTTTTGGGCTTTTCATGGCCTTATCGGCCCATTTATGTACTGGGCCTACATCAGGCCGAAGATAGGCCCATTTCCATCCATGCATGAAATGTTAGTGTAACCGAAATGTTGAGCCGTTACGTAGTAGATGCTGGGCCAGATTTCCATATGCACAGTACTCATAGACCAAGAACTGCTCTCCACCGTCGACGCAGCATCCAAAGAGGCAAACCAGATTCGGATGGCGGATCCTCGACAGCCCCTCGACTTCCCTCGTGAAGGAATCCGAGTTGTTGCTCTTGTATATTTGCTTGATTGCCACAGCCTGCCCACTTGGAAGGATGCCTTTGTAGACGCGGCCTGCGCTTCCAGCACCCAAGCTCTCCCTGTGGTTGCCGAAGTTCATCGCATTTTCGATCTCCACCCGGGAGAATCTATACAGCCCTGACCATGCATTTATTCCTTTCCCTTGTAGATTCAAAGACAGAGACAGGTTATTCTTGTGCTTATGCTGTTAATCCAATATCTAAATAGGGAGTTCGGATCAGGTGGGCCCAACCGTCGCGTTGGCCCAATTATGAGATGGGCCATAGTGTAAGTGGATGGATAAAGAAATTGGGCAAATGGGCTAATCACATGTATATGTGTATGATTTGGATGGGCCCAGTTTTGGGCCAGCCGAACTAGACGGTGGGCCGACACTGATCAACAGATGATCTGAGTGATGAGTACCGTGGGCGCGTTTAGTGGGCTTTTTCTTCCTGGTCACGTACTTAATGAGCATGATGATCAGCAGCAACCCAATCGCCGCCATCGTGATCGCTAATATAGCTTTGGCCACAGCATCTGATGAGTCATTTGAGTTTCCATGAGTAATTATTTCTACTAAAAATGCATGATCAAGTTCTAAATTTTTTATAGATTGGGTGTTTTAAATATTTTGATAATCTGATTAGTAGGCCGGCCATCGATCTGGACCATCCAACTAATGGGTCACCTAAAGCTGCATTGGAAAATCAGATTGTGAAAGAGTGAATGCAGATCCGATAGCTGCAAGTCCTTTGCATGGAAAAGAGGACGAAACGTGGAAGAGACGAAGTTTGGTCCAAGAAAATGGAATTTCAGCTATGACCCATGAAATGTGGGGTCCAAGTCTTAAGTAGAAAACATTTATAATTATCATGAACTAAGTCCGTTGAATAACTTGAGGACAAGTTCTTTCCAAGTTAATAGGATTGATATATAGGACGTACCATATATTCATTCTTAGTATGGTTGGACCAAAAGAAGCCCATATGAAAACGGAAGTAATCCATCACAACCAGACCCAGTCCTATGTAAGGCATGACGTAATTGAGTCATGGGCATGTTCGGGTTAAAGAAATTCATTTCGGATATAGAGAAATTGTGTGGACCATAAATCATTCGTAACTTTTGATATAGGCATTGTCACAAAATGCATAACCTATCAATCTTTATGTAACAATGGTTTCAGGGTTAAATAACCTGCAAAGTAGGTTGTTCACATTTGTTTTATAGAAAAGTGAACACTTCTAGCTCAACTTATGACTTTAGGAAAATTTACTAGTTTTAGTATTTTTCTTTTTTGTCTTATTTCCTTATTTTTAGACTTTTATGATTTTCGTTTTTTTAACGGAATTGTCCCTAATAATGCTAGGAATGCTCCAATGAAATAAATTTATTTGGATTTTCTATTTTTTGGCAAATTTTGCTATAAAAAAGTTTTACTATTTTGAGTAACTTTCGAATTATGTTTAGAATTTTGTTATTTTGGATAGTTTTGAAATTAGGATTTTGAGTCATATATAGAAGTGACATAATCAAAAAATTTTAAATTACTATTCAATAAAATACTCAAATTTTCTCTCTTATTTTCTCGTAGATTCAAGAACTCTCCTTATGCATGCAAGGTTTTAATCACATGAGTAAGATTGTGATCTTTCTCTCATTATTTCACGCTCTTCCCTGCATTAGTGTGCTTGGTTGCACCAAAATTTGTTGAAATATCATAAAATTTTGCACTAAATTAGATTGATAATGAAAAATTCAAGATATTTCGTGCAACCAAACACACCCTAAAATATAAATGATATAGAAATAATGTCGAGTTGTGGTGAGTGAGTTTTATCGAGTTCTAAAGAGTTTTTGTCAAGCTTTGTCGTCACCAAGTTGAGTTTTTTTCCGAGTCTATGGAAATCTTATCAACTTGAACTAACTCAGTCGAGTCAATTCACTTTTTCTTTTTCTTATTTCGTTTTTTTTCTTTTAATCTATTGTTTGGCGATGGCCATGGCAGCAAGTGGTAAAATTCAAGGAAAATCATGCACCCTTTCAGTTCGAGCAATTTCACTTACACTTGATCCTGAAGTAGCGAGTATCTGTCAAGTAAAACAGAATCAAATCAGCAGAAATTCAATTTCCGATAAATAAGATATTCTTAGGCAAAATGCTGAAAAAAATGAAGCACCAATCTACATCAATGGCTTTTCTTACCTTGTCGATCCAAAGCAGGCAAACACCTATAGAAGTCATTTACCCAAGTGGCATTTCCAATTTTAGAAACGGCGATCGCCACGACAATCGCGACTGGACATATCTCCATCTCCAAACTGTTGTGCTCCACGTTTAGATGTCTGAGAAGGTCCTTGGTCGTGTCCTCAATCCCTTTCGTGCACCTCGAACAAGTGTCATTGAAAGAAGGAGTATCGAATTGAGAGCAGTTCTTTAGGAGAGCTTGATAACTTTCATTGTAGTTATTTACGAAATATGGTAATGTGAGGTTGGAGCATGCACTGGAGCCTAGATATAGACGTTCAAAGCCACATGATTTGATGGATATGGAGTTGATGGGTTTGGGGTCGGAAGAGTCGCAAGCTAGCCATTGGTTACCGTCAATGAAAAGATCAAGGCCAGTTTCGTTGACATGGAGAGCTAGAGCTTGAGAGAGGGTGTTGAGAAAATCCCCGCAGCAGCGGTTGGTCGTGACGCCACCCCACTCCTTGATTTTCTCTCTGTGGTGGAGGCATTCGCCGGATGGTTCGTATGGGTACTTGCTGAAATCCAGATCGCATGCTGTAGAAGGTGGAAGGTGGTTAGATATAACTGGACTGAGTTGACTCGGACAATTGTTGTTTCTTCTCGTTTTTCTTTTTATGAAATCAGCGAAGAAAAATCATCACCATCTCATCCGACCCACTCAGCTGAGTCGACTCACCACACTCTAGTCAGTCAATCAGCTTGACTAGCATTTCTAACCAAGATCCAGGCCGTTCATCAGGTGAGATCATGGTTTTTAGATTTGGTGACTTGGATCGACTTGTTCACTCTCAAGTTGAGTCCTGACTTGGCTGAGTCGAGGGTGACTCGAGAGACAGGGAGGGCAGCTTGTAGTATTATCGCAAACTTGACCCTGACCCACCAACACGACCTGGACCTAGGTTCTGGTCAACTCATTTTCTATATAAGTTGAGTCCGGGTGGTGTTTTGTCAATTCATTTTTTTAAATGATGAATTTAAACTGAGTTGTCACGAACAATTCAAGTCTCTTCCCATCTTTCTTTTTTAAAAATCAGTAAAGATAAATCATCACCATACCCCTCGGCTAAGACAACTCACCACAGTCTAGTCAGCTAATGATCAGCTTGACCAGAATTTCTTACCAAGATTGAAGTTGTTCATCAAGTGAGATTACGGTTTTCTAGACTTGGAGACTTGGATCAACTTGTTCACTCCCAAGTTGAGTCTTGATGTAGAGCGGGTCGCGGACAGTTTCATGGCCAAGATGGATCAAAAAAGGCCCGGTCAGCCACAGAAGTGATCTAGACCATCAGACCTTAAATCGGGCGTATCTCACAATCCGGAACGAGTTACCTGACGTAAAATATATGATTTTGGAGTAGAACAAGCTACTTTAGCCAACCAACCCAACTATGCTGGGTTGCGACGCCCGGAATTGCGAAAAACCCCTGGATCGACGGTCGTTTCCCTATTTTAATTTCATTTTTACTATAAATAGTAAGTTTTAGTTTGATTATAACTCTTCATCCGTCGGGCTTTAGGAGTTGCACCCAACATGAAAAGAGCTTAGAATAATTAGGAGAACGGTTTGGTGAAGCCAAATAGAACACTTACTATTTTTGGTCGAAAACCTTACGCACTAGTAGACATCATGACCGTCTATAAATAGTAAGTTTATTATTTATAGTAAGTCGCGATTTCTAGGAGTTTTAGTTGTAGTTTGATTCTGATTTCTTTCCCATTGCTTGGTACCCCTATTTAAAGGGTTGCGAACTCGTTTTTATTCATTCATTAATCAATTTCAAATTTATTATAATTTATTTCTATTTTGTGCTTTATTTCCTCGTGGATTCGAGAAGTCTATGTGAGGAATCCAGGGAAGTTCCATGGATTCGGAATACTTATCCTCTTGAGGAAGACGGTGCTCGACCTCACGTCCTCCCCTGTGTCAAGTCTTAAGTTAGCTGAATTTAGGGTGATTAGAGGGAGAGGGAGGGCAGCTTGTAGTATTATGGCAAATTTGACCCTAACCTACCATCATGACCTGGACCCAGGGCTCCGGTCAACTCATTTTTTGTATGAGTTGAGTTCGGGTTGTGTTTTGTCTTTTTTTTTTGAAGAAGAAGAAGAAGAAGAAGTAAGAATGAATTTAAACTAAGTTGACTTGGACAATTCAAGTCTCTTCTCATCTTTCTTTTCAAGAAATAAGTGAAGAAAATCATCACCATACCCCACAACCGACTTAGATGAGTCAACTCACTACACTCTAGTCAGCCAATAGGCTTGACCAGAATTTCTTACCAAGATCCAAGCCAGTCATCAAGTGAGATCATGGTTTTTAGACTTGGAGACTTGGATCGACTTGTTCACTCCCAAGTTGAGTCATGACTTGGCTAAGTCGAGGGTGACTCGAGGGAGAGGGAGGGATCTTGTAGTATTATGGCAAATTTGACCCTGACTTACTCACACAACTGGGACCGAGGGTTCAGGTCAACTCATTTTTCATATGAGTTGAGTTTAGGTTATGTTTTGTCAATTTAAAATTTAATAAATAAATAAATAAAAGTTATTTAAATTAAACTCAACAAATTAAGAATATAGTTACCCTTACCTCCATATTGAATGCTAACTATATTTGTGTATTATATATTATAATATAAATTTAAGAAAAAAATAAATAAATTTGATCATCATGATTATAGTAAGAGTTTTATTTTAAATTAATTAATATTTTTAAATATATATGATTAATAATTTTATTTTTTATATAAAATGATAATATTTTTATTTTAAATTTATTTTTTATAAATTTATGTAAATGAGTAAGTTAAATTTAAGTTGCCTCATATACAAATAGGTTGGGTTGGGGTTGAAATTTTCAACCTATTTAATTAATAAGTTGAATCAGGTTCAACCTTCGACCCAAACCGGCCTAACCCGATCCAAACCCACTCACTGTCACTCTTAAACGAACCGGATCGGGTAGAGCCGAATTGGAGTTGACTCGCCCAAGCTGCACCGTCTGACTTAGACGAGTCATAAGACAGTGTGTGAGGTGCACGCCCGAGTTTCCACTCGTGTGAGAGAGAGAGGGAGTCGTGTGTGTGTTAGAGAGAGAGTCTCAGGAGTTTCAACACCTGGTTGAGGGTTCAAGTACCCATAGGTGGTGAAATCCCACTACGGTGTGAGTGTGTGGTGGTGTGTGTGTTAAATAAATAAATAAGAGAGAGTCGTGTGAGAGAGAGAAAGGGAGAGAGAGGGACCTGATGGTCTCCTGATGGAGCTGATGATTTGCAAGAAAAGGGAAAGAAGAAGAAATGATCTTGCTTTCATCTTCGTTTGTCATTGCATTGCTCTCTCTATCCTATGAACAGAAGGAAAAAAATTCCAACGGCTATGATTTTGCAAAAGAGAAGCACGGAATGGAGAATTTATAAATCTTGCTCGTCGTGACCATCGAGAGAACAGTGGTGTCGTTAGCTTCGTCGCACGGTGGATATTCTTATTTTGTATATACAGGTTCCTCTTCAACTTCTGTAGGACAAGCTTATACTGCAATCGTTTTGTGAGCCCCCTGTGATGTTTTCATTACATCTACTCCGTCCATCGTGTCGGCCCTCTCATGAAATATTTGGATCCCACAAAATCAGGCTCATCCAAAGCTCACGAATCCCACACCATGTAAACGAATGCCCAAAACAAATAAAATCACGTGGCGTGGCCCATATCAGTTTTTACAACGAACTAATGTTTGGGATAACCATTCATCTATGTTGTATGCGTCTTATTAATAGATTGGATGTCATATAAAAGACACAATGGGCCCCACCAAAAATTGGGGAGTTTTAATGGTGAGCGTTGACATCCCAACTGTACCATTCGTGTGATCCATATGTGTTTTAGATCATCTTGATTTTTGGTATTATGGATGAACCTAAATGGGCTCACCTTAGGGACGGAGTGGATGTGATCCCTACATCACGGTGGACCCCACACTCAACATTGTAAAATAAGCTATTCTACAATAGCTGTAGAGAAACCGGTCTCGTGATAGAGAGCATAAACAAAAGGAAAGGAATGCTTTTATGTGTCGGTTCGCAGCTTCACGCCTTAGTAATCATCGGATGTATCTCATACAATCGCTGGCCGAGGGCTTGTACAGTACCCTCAACCTTTCAGTTTTACAAGATCGAGCCCATGGTTCAGTCATCAGAGCCGTTGATAGCATGGACCAAGGTCCTAATTCTTCAATAGGTGGGCGGCACATAGACCATTAGCAAAACAAAGTATAGCCATGGCTTACATTCAAAAAAGAAAAAATGTGGCCAAGTTCTGATGGATGAGATCTTCCATTTGGGTTTTTTATGCTGTGTAGGCCATAGAAAGTGAGGCCCGACAATTCAACGGTTTGGATCACTGAAACCTTGGCCCGACGTTCATGTATGAAAAATCCAAGCGGATTGTAAAGAGTCTGCCCTGAGCATTGCATGGCACCTCGTCATTTACGACCCGCTCGTCGTGGTGTGGATGAGAAATGATGTAATGAGCTAGTGTATAGAAAACTTCCCGTGCACCTAGTTCCATTTGAACCTTTTGTCCCTTAAATTACATATCTTAACCGTCCAATATGTCTATTACGCAATTCATAGGCTACCTTGAAAGATCGTACTGATTCCCATTTGGTGATATTCAAAAATGAATGGTAGTTTGTAGAATATTGATCCAATAGTGGATATTTCAGTCCATAGATTTCTAAAATTTTCTTTTAAATAACAGAATAAGAGTTAATCAAACGTAATGGACGGTCCAGATAGGATATGTCAATGCTAAAAATCCCAAACTCAACTAGATGCATAGGAAGTCTTCCAAACAGTGATCGCACTGTAGTCTGTGGATTATCTCTCTTTATGAAAATATGTACATTGGCCAGCATATTGTGGAGCACATGCACATTATATAACTGCATATGTAAGAAGTGAATAGATAATCCAAACCGTCCATGCCATTTCTAATGCTGTGGATGGACTGTAATTCAAAAATCACAGGGATCAGAAAAACAATAACTATCTGATTGTGTCTATTAAAAGGGTGATTGAAAAAGAAAAATAGATCTCTTAGGTCAAGATAGGAATGTCCATTGATGAAGAATTTTGATGATATGGCCCACCCATAGTAGGACGGTCTTCTGCGATTTCAATTGAGATATGTGTTACTTTGACCGATTATCCTACTGTAAATATACAAGGCGGAGATTGGGTTTTTGTCCAAATAGCCCCGTAATGTGATGTGGTGGGAGTTTGTACCAACCATTGAACCACATTTGAGTTTATGTAATCTTGAAATTACTTTTCCATTTTTAAAGGATTAAAATGCTCCTTTGTCACGACTACCCCTCGCGCCCCGACTCTTACCTCAAAAGGAGAAATATCCTTTTAAAAAGGGACATGGCCCTACCAAAAATTAAAATTCAGACCATTTAATAGCTGATATGATCCATTCATTTTAATTTGACAGTTATTAACCTATATAAGAATATTTTTTATTATGTGTTTGAATTTTCCTATGTGGTACGTCTGTTATGAGTTTTGCCCACAAACTTAGGCCTATAACATGAAATTAAAACCCTTTACATGTGAATAGGATAGATTTGCTTCAAGACAGCACAATGGGCCCTACATAAGATGTAGATTGGTTTGAAACATAGGGTTCTTGCCACACGAGGTCATTTGGATGTTTCCTTCCTTCTTCCTTGGTTTTCTTTCATGGGAGGGGAGGAGGGTTTGAAATGGAGGATGATTTTTTTTTTTTTTTTTTTTTTTTTGTTCTCTTCCTTCTTCCTTCATCATTCCTTAGTTCCCCTTATAACTGTTTTTCAAGATTTTATTTTTTTTTAATGAATAATGGACGTTTGCGAAAAAGAAGAGGGTGTGATAGTTTCCTTTATAATTTTTTTCTATGAATGACAGGAGTTTGCGAAAGAGGAGAGAGTATAGAAGAATGTTATAATGGATGAATTTTGATAATGGAAAATTGTTGTAATTGATGAATTTCGAATTTTGAGAGTTTTTGAAAGATAAGAGGTTTGGTGGTTTCCTTCATACGTTTTTTTTTAATTATTTTTTATCTATTTGGATATGATTTTTGTGGGAGCCTATGAAAGTGAGGAGAGTGTAGAGGTCCCCTTTATTTGTTATATGAATGGTGAGATAATATGGATTGCGGAATTCATTGTGAACCGCATATATTAACAATGGATCATTGATATTCAGTGAGAACCGCCGATATTAATAGTAGAATTCACTGTGGACTTTATATATTAGCAGTGGACCGTTGATATTCAGTAAGGACTGCGAATACTATTAAAGTGGACCGCTAATATTCAATTGAGAATAACTGATATTCTGCTGAGGAACGTTGATATTCAGTTGAGTACCGTTGATATCAATTGATGACCGTTGATATCCAAAGACCAGTTGAATATCGATGGTCTTCAACTGAATCTTAGCGGTCCATAGTGAATATCAACGATTTATATTAAATATTATCAATCTACGATAAAAATATTGGCTATCCACATTGAAAATTGGTGATCATCTACCATACAACATGCTTTCATCTCAACATTTTTCTATTACAATATTCATTCATTATAATGTTCATCACATTCATCAATTACAACATTCTTTTGTTACAAAATGCATCCATTACAACATCCTTTAATTATAAAAATTTATTTATTATAGTATTTTTTCATACCTACTTCCCTTTCACAAACTCTCACCATTCATAATAATAAATAATGAAGAAGTAAGGAAACCAATGAAGGAATAAGTAGGGAAACCATATGACCCTCATGCGGAAGGGACCCACACTTTAAACCTATCGAGATCTTATGTCGGGCCCACTAGGTTGTCATGAAGAAAATTCAACCCATCCATATATAAGAAATTTTAATTTCATATCATCTGTCCAATTTTAAGGATAAAACTAATCATAGATGGATCACACCGAATGAAACAATCTCTAATTAACGTACAACATTAATATAATTATGGGAAATTTGATTTCAATTTTTGGCAGGGCTCACATCCCTTAAATTTTTATTTATTTATTTATTTATTTTAAAAGATCATTTCGAAACTAGAGTCCACTGTACAAGGGACAGTTGTGGCAGAGAGCTAACTGTGACAAAGGTATTTTCATCCTCCGAAAAAATGAAAAATAGTTTCAACACTACTAAAACTTTGTTTGATACAAGCTCCGCCTACATGGCAATTTGGACAAAAACCCCAAATTTCATATGACTAATATTTTCAGGAGCAAATTACGTGTTATTCGAATCTTTACCGTGGAGCCCACCTTGATGATATGTTATTTATCCATGTTGTCCATCCATATATTTTTCATCCCATTTTAGTATGCATTCCCAAATATTAATCATATCAAAATCTCAAGTGGACCACACCGCTGGAAAAGGTGGTGATTGAACGTCCACCATTAAAAATATCTTAGGCAGTGCACTGTAAGCTTATATCTAATGTTTATTTGATCCAACAGGTTTATAAGGTCAAAAAGAATTTATCAATAAGGGGAAAATATAAATATTATCTTGATCCAAAACTTTTGTAGCCCAAGGAAAGTTTTTAATAATCCTTTATCACTTTTTCCCGTGGACCATACCACTAGACATTTGTCTTTTTTTTCCTTTTTTATTTGTTTTTTATTTTTTATTTTTTTGAGAAAACGTCTTAAAATGAGCTGAAAAAAACAGATGGACCCGAGTGGATATACAGAAAGTTCATCAATGGAGGCTCCACACGGTAAGGTAACACCGACTATGGTGTTTCCCGGTTAACACTTGATCAGGACGCGGTACGTGGGACCCATAATGATGTATGTGATTTATCCATGCCATCCATTTATTTTTTTATTTTTTCACTTTATTTCGTGACATGATTAAAAATGAGCCGGACCCAAATCACAGGTGGACCACAATACAGGAAAACAACATTGATTGAATGCCCACCATTTAAAACTTCTCATTGGCCACTGTACCCGTCTATTTTCCATATAAGAAAAGTCACACACACCTGGATGAAGGTAAAACACAAATATCAGTTTGATTGTGGCTCAAAAAGTTTTCAACCGTAAGCGTTCAATCCCCACTGTTTCTCGTAGTGTGGTCCACCTGAGATTTGGACCTGCCACATTTTTGGGCTCATGGGCTAAAATGATCCGGAAAAATGGATGAATGGCGTGGATAAAAGACATAGATCATGTTAAGGCCACGGAGCTTTGACAATAGATAGCAGGCTGGTGTTGTGGTCACACAGAATCACGGTAACTTCAGCGAGGAAGAATTTTGTTCACATGCGTGCACTTAGAAATCACACACGTGGCACGATATTACTCAAATTTAAACCGTCCAATTTGTGGGAGATACCGTAAAGGGTCATATGATCCTAAAATCAGATTGATTCGAGAATCCTAACCTCTGATTAATGGACATCTGTTTGTTGAATTCCTACAATTGGCTTTACTCGTTTTAACCGTCCATTGGTTTGGGACCCACTTAAATTGGGGCCCACATTTTCGACGATTTGTATTTCTCCATTTGCTGCGCTTTTGTGGCCATGGGATTTAATCATGATCAAATGAAAGACACGTGGCATGTGTTGAAAGGTGAACTACGCGGAGGATTCGAGGAAAAAATCGGCGATTCGGAGCAGCTGTGGAGTGTAGTTTCATGCGTCATCCATGCGGCGGCAGCACCATGTTTTGTCACCCATTGCTGTGAAAATATCATTGAGATTTTCAAAATCCCATCAGATTTAAAATACCGCCACATGACCACTGTGATTTGTTCGGCTCCCAATTCCGTTCTTGACACGTGTGTTTAACGTCAAGTGTGCTAGAGTCAGATACGACTCAATCCGAACCGAACACATCTGTATAAGATTTCTATTAAGTGGCCCCACATGATCAATGGTTTAAATGACTTAACATTTAGATATTTAGATTGAGCGTACCGGTGGGCCTCACTATTTTTTATCGGTTCAGATACATAATGGGTGGTGCGTTTATATCGGTTCATATATATAATAGGTGGTGTGATAGGTTTTTTTGACCCATCGTCGATCGGTCGTGAGTCTCGCTCGACCGGTAGAAGGCTGGTCTCAACCAATTGTAGGAGTCGAGCCGTGACACTACTCAAAGTCCAGTGACTTTGGGCTACTTTTCTCCGACCGGTCGTGGGTGGCTCTCGACCGGTCGAAGGTTCGTCACGATCAGTCGCAGTTACGTAGATTCGTTCCGCGATTTTGCGCGGATTTCGTGTTACAAGTCCTTTCGCAACTGAAATGCGGAAAGGAATTTCCTAAAACCTTAAATAGGAGGTACCTAGGGTTTTCTAAGTACAACAGGAGGGTTTCCTACAGCTTTACAAGGGATTTGCTAAAGGGTTTAGGGCTATCAAAGGTGAGAGAGAGATGAAAAAATAGAGAAAACTTATAAAAGAGAGATTATGCTCGTGGAGGTTATCTACTGTGCAATCTATATCTCAGCGCTTCTATATCCTTGTAATCGATGAGATCTCTCCATTTTTCTTTGTTTCTCTCATCATTTATCCACTCCTACGTGAGTGAAGAAGTTTGTAACATTTTATTTCATTGTGGATTGTTGATATGGACAAGGTCCCGTAGTTTTTACCTCTTCGAGGGTTTTCCACGTAAAAATCTCTTGTGTGGTGTGTGATTGATGCATTGATTATTTTCATTGTTTTATTATTCATAATTCTGATTTGTTCTGGAGGGCTAGATCCTAAGGTTTTGTGTAAGGCCCCCAACAAAGTGGTATCAAAGCTAAGTTCATTGAACGGTTAGGATCGGTTTTGAATTATGGAAGGTGGCTCATCAAGGATAATCAGCCTCAATGGTTCTAACTGGACCATATGGAAGGCTAAGATGGAGGACTTGCTTTATTGCAATGACCTATATTCTCCAATTTTAGGCATATCAGTAAAATCCAAGGATATGACTGATGATGATTGAAAGAAGATAGACCGAAAGGCGGTGGGGTTTATTAGACAATGGTTGGATGATTCTGTGTTTCACCATATGTCTACAGAAACCTCAGCCGCTAGTCTATGACTGAAATTATAAGGGCTGTATGAGAGGAAGACAACCAGTAATAAAAATTTTCTGATAAGGCGACTTGTGAATCTCAAGTTCAAGGATGGTGGTTCTATAGCCGAGCACATGAATGAAGTGAGCAATATAGTAAACCAACTCTCCTCTATGAATATGGTCCTGGATTATGAATTGCAGGCTTTACTTTTGCTTAGTTCGTTGCTTGACAGTTGGGAGACATTAGTGGTGTCTCTAAGTAATTCCGCGCCAGATGGAAAGATATCCATGGAACAAGTAATTGGCTGTCTCTTCAATGAAGAGACAAGGAGGAAGTCTCAGGGGTTTACTAAGCAAAAGGCCCTTGTGACACAGGAACGGGAGAGAAAAAATAACAGGAAGGGCGGGAAGGCTCGAGATAAATCAAGAGGCAAGTCGAGTAACAGAAAAGATGTTGATTGCTGAAATTGTGGTAAGAAGGGTCATTACAAGCATGGATGTCGTGGTAAGAAGAACGACGAGAAAGGAAAATGAATCAAATTCCACTGCGGTCGCTTCAGATGGCGACGTTGTAGTTATTCTTTCTGCAGATTATGATGTATGTCTCATGACTACGAGTCAGGACACCGACTGGGTAATAAACTCGGAAGTTCTTTTCATGCGACTCCACGCAAAGACTTATTCACAAGCTACAAGTCAGGTGACTACGAGAGTGTGAAGATGAGAAATTATGGCGTATCAAAAATCGTGGGAGTCGGTGATATTTGTGTGAAGACCGATGTGGGCTGCGCATTGGTTCTATGGGATGTGAGACATATCACATACCTTCGTCTCAACTTAATGTCGATGGGAAGGTTGGATGATGATAGCTATGAAAGTCGGTTTGTTGTTGGGCAATGAAAGCTCATCAAGGGTTCATTGATCGTGGTCAGAGGAAAGAAGTGTTGCACCCTTTACAAGACAAGTATCAGTATGTGCAAGGGTGGGTTGAACGCAGCGGAAGATTCAGCTATTGACATGTAGCATAGGCGTCTAGGCCACATGAGTGAAAAAGGGCTTCAGCTACTAGCGAGGAAGCGGCTCCTTCCAGACGTGACAGGTACACCCCTCAAAACTTGTCTTGATTGTTTATCAAAGAAACAACATAAAGTTTCATTTATTAAATCTGTTTCTCATGTTAATAAAGTGCATGCATTAGATTTGGTTTATTCTGATGTTTGTGGTCCTATGAGGACAAAAATCTTAGGTGGGACATTATATTTTGTTACTTTTATAGATGATACATCTAGGAGGGTTTGGGTTTATGCTTTGAAATTCAAGGATGGGGTCTTTTGTGTGTTTAAATTGTTTCATGCTATAGTCGGGAGAGAGACGGGTAGACCATTGAAGTGCATCCGCACTGACAATGGTTGTGAATACATTGACGACTTTCATGAGTACTGCAAGTCCCTGGGTATACGGCATGAACAGACGGTTCTCAAGACCCCCCAACATAATGGTGTAGTTGAGCGAATGAATCGCACCATTGTAGAGAGAATCAGATGCATGTTATCCCATGCGAAATTGCCCATGATGTTTTGGGGAGAAGCAATGCACACGGCGGTGTATTTGATAAACATGTCTCCATCAGCCCCGTTGAATGGAGAAGTACCTAAGAAGGTGTGGACTGGACAGGATCCATCGTATAGTCATCTCAGGGTGTTTGGATGTAGGGCATCCGTTCACGTACCAAAGGACGAGATGTCCAAGCTCGATTTGAAGATCAGGCAGTATGTGTTCTTAGGGTACGGTGATGAAAAGTTCGGTTAAAGGTTATGGGATCTGACTGAGAGGAAACTCGTCAGGAGCAGAGGTGTGATTTTCTTTGAAGATCAGTGTATAGAAGACATTGGTAAGCCAAAGAAGAACCAACCTAGTTCAGGAGCTAGAGGATATGGATCCGGTTACTCCTCTCGTGGTGCCTGATGACGGGGGAGTACAACAAGGTGCAGAGGACAATGGAGTTTCTTCAGAAGATAGACCAGGGGAGTAGCCCCCACTTGATCCACCTGTTGAGCTACGGGTGAAGAGGTCATATAGGGACAGACATTCGTCCAAAAGGTACTCGCCGCATGAGTACATTATGCTCACTGATGGGGGGAAGCCAGAAGATTATTTTGAGGCCCTAGCCGACAAGCATAAGGGGGAGCGGTTGAAAGCTATGCAAGAGGAGATGAAATCTTTGCATAAGAACCACACCTATGATATGGTGAAATTACCTAAGGGCAAGAAAACTTTGAGCAACAAGTGGGTGTTCAGAAAGAAGATCGAACAGAAGAATTCACAGACGAGGTTTAAGGCCAAACTTGTGGTGAAAGGTTTTGGTCAGAGGAAACGCATAGACTTCGAGAAAATATTCTCACCAGTGGTGAAGATGACATCCATACAGGTGTTGCTTGGGTTGGCAGCTAGCATGGATCTGGAGTTAGAACAGTTAGATGTTAAAACTGCCTTTCTCCATGGTGACCTGGAAGAAGAGATCTACATGCACCAACCAGAGGGGTTTGAAGTCAAGGGCAAAGATCATATGGTGTGTAGGCTGAGGAAGAGCTTGTATAGGCTGAAACAAGCTCCACGACAATGGTACAAGAAGTTCGACTCGTTTGTGTTGAAGCATGGGTATGACAGAATGGAGTTGGACCACTATGTGTTCACGCGCAAGTTCTCAGATGGTGATTTCTTAGTTATGCTCTTATACGTTGATGACATGCTCATTATGGGAAAAGACATCAAGAAGATCGACAGGCTGAAACAGGAGTTGGGCAAGTCTTTTGCGATGAAAGACTTGGGCCCGGTTAAATAGATCTTAGGAATGGAGATAACCCGTGACAGAAGCAGCAGGAAGCTCTGGTTGTCACAAGAGCGGTATATTGAGAAAGTCCCAGAGCGATTCAATATAAATGCAGCGAAGCCGGTTAGTACTCCACTAGATGGTTAATTCATATTGAGCGACAGACAGTGTCCCAAGATGAAGGCAGAGGTGGAAGAGATGCAGGAGATACCCTACGCGTCAGTTGTAGAAAGTTTGATGTATGTTATGGTGTGTACACGCCCAGACATAGCATATGCAGTTGGTGTTGTCAGCAGGTATCTTGCCAATCCTGACAAAGAGCATTGGGCAGCGGTGAAATGGATACTGCGGTATCTAGGAAGCTCATCCAGGTTGAGCCTATGCCATGGTGACAGAAAACCTGTGTTAGAGGGCTGCACAAATGTAGATATGGTAGGTGATATAGACTCCAAGAAGTCTACATCGGGGTTCATGTTCACATTTGCAGGAGGAGTGATTTTTTGGTAGAGAAAGCTACAAAAGGTCGTAGCTTTATCGACGACAGAGACCGAATATATTGCAGTTACAGAGGCATGTAAAGAGATGCTTCGGATGAAGATGTTCCTACAAGAACTTAGCCTAAAGCAAGAGGAACACATGATCTATTGCGATAGTCAAAGTGTTATACACTTTAGCGAAAATCCAAGTTTGCATTCCAAGTCAAAGCACATAGAGATTCAGTATCACTGGATCAGGGATACCTTGGAACAGAAGGTGTTACAACTTGAGAAGGTCCACACGGACGAAAATGGGTCGGACATGATGACTAAGGCTTTGTTCAAGGGCAAGTTTGAGGTTTGTAGAAACCTGGCTGGCTTGAAGAAGATGGATCCCTCCTGGGTAAAAAAGGGGGAAATTTGATAGGTTTTTTTACCCGCCGTCGACCGGTCGTGAGCCTCGCTTGACTGGTCGAAGGTTGGTCTCGACCAGTCGTAGGAGTCGAGTCGTGGCACGACTCAAAGTCCAGTGACTTTGGGCTACTTTTCTCCGGGGTGCTCGACCGGTCGTGGGAGATGCTCGACCAGTCGTGGGTGGCTCTTGACCGGTCGAAGGTTCGTCACGACCAATCATAGTTACACAGATTTGTTCCGCGAATTTACGCAGATTTCGTGTCGCAAGTCCTTTCGCAACTGGGATGCGGAAATGAGTTTCCTAAAACCTTAAATAGGAGGTACTTAGGGTTTTCTAAGTACAACAAGAGGGTTTCCTGAAGCTTTACAAGGGATTTGCTAAAGGGTTTAAGGCTATCAGAGGTGAGAGAGAGAGGAAGCTCATAGAAGGGAGATTATGCTCGTGGAGGTTATCTACTGTGCAATCTATATCTCAGCGCTTCTATGTCCTCGTAATCGGTGAGATCTCTCTGTTTTTCTTTGTTTCTCTCATTGTTTATCCACTCCTACGTGAGTGAAGAAGTTTGTAACGTTCTACTTCATAGTGGATTGTTGATCAGGATGAGGTCTCGTAGTTTTTACCTCTTTGAGGGTTTTCCACATAAATATCTCTTGTGTGGTGTGTGATTGATGCATTGATTATTTTCATTGCTTTATTATCCATAATTCTGGTTTGTTCTGAAGGGTTAGATCCTAAGGTTTTGTGTAAGGCCCCCAACATGGTGCGCTTGAACTATGTTATATGTTACTTATTGATACTACTTTAGTTAGATATGCACTTTATCTATTGTGGATATCTACTGTGGATGTTCTCAGGAGAATATTAGTTATGATAGGTTGAAATACTTTAGGGCCTGTTTGGGGAGTGGGATTATAAGGGATTAGGTGGGATGGGATTCATCCGATCCTGTGCCAATTCCACTCCATGTTTGGGAAGAATGGAAAAGCTGGAATTAGATTAGAAGGAATTGCAATGGGTCTCGTGCCAATTTCACTCAATGTTAGCAAGTTGTGTAGGTCCCACCATGATGTGTGGGCTATTTCCACACCGTCCACCCATTTTTTTATATTATTTTAGAGCATGGGCCAAAAAACCAGGCAAATCTGAAGCTCAAGTGGACCCCACCATAGAAAGCAGCAGGGATTGAATACTTACCGTTGAAAACTTCTTTGGGGCCACATAAGTTTTGGATCTACCTCGTATTTAGGCCCATGCCATAAAATGAGGTTACAAAACAAATGAACGGTTTAGATATAACACATGTGTGTTATTCTCAGTAATTTCAAATTATGGTGGGTATATCCATTCAATGTACCACCGTATTACCAACAAAGCATGACATTAATCTTATCCCATGGCAACAGGGGACAATCCTTGCCATGGGTAATAATTATGTTTTTTGAATCTCATCCCACCAATCCCTTCTAATCCCACAGCCTAAACACGCTCTTAAGGTTTTTTATAAATACATGTCTTGGTCTTCAAATTTATAGTAGTAGGGGTGTACATCGAGTCGAACCGAGTCGAGCTGGCCTCAGCTCAACTCGGCTCTGCCACTAGCTGACCTCAGTTCAAATTCGGTCCTCGAGCTTGACTAGCCAGCTTGACTCGATTTGGTCAGCAACTGGGGCCAATTTGAGCCAAGTTTAAGCTAAGAGCAAGCCAAGTTCGCCTGTGCGACATTTCTACAAGCACCTGGACTATACCTTCAAAATCCCACTGTTTGTAAAACGGTGGTAATGGTTTTACAAGTACTTTATCAAACACCTTCTAAGCAATATAAAAACCAAGAAAAATGGGTATCTGTTTCATGTACATACCTTCTTTTCCACCGGCCACACTTCGTTGGATCATTTCATCAAACACTTGGTGAGCAACATCAATATCGAAGGGAGGAAGACCGAGGTGAGCGCCTAAGAGAGGAGGGAGAGACTAGAGAGAGAGAGAGGAAAACCGAAAGAGGGGTTAGAGATTAGGGGCGCCGAGTAAGGGAAATGGGTTATAGGGTTTAGGGGCGCCGACTGTGCTAGTAAGGGAAAAGGAAGAGTAATAGATAGCAGTGGTTTTTTTTTTTTTTTTTTTTTTTTTTTTTAACAAAATTTTAAGGGTATATATACCCCTACACCGAGTTAAACTCATATTCGAGCTAAAAAAATCTGCTCGACTCGACTCGAACTCAGCTTCGAACCGAGTCGAATCGAGTTTTACGAGTCGAGTTGAGCGAGCTAACCGAGCTAGCTCAGTTCCTGTACACCTCTAATGAGAGCCTACTCCCATGAAACTCGGTAGTAAAGACCTTTAAATATTGACTTGTCATGGTTCCCTCACATTAAGTAGAAATGAGTATGAGTATGTTAAACGGTTCTCTCCTTCTAGGCACAAACTCATGCAGTCATGCTTGCTCTGCCACCGTTCGCTTAAGGTGGAATAATAGCATATATGGCAAATCTCATTTAAAAATCTCTTGTAATCCCATCTTTATCTTTTCCCGGACAACTCACCATGTTTGGTTATCTGACTATTGGATCGGCGGACATTTATCGGACGGTTGAAATGATTTTTTAAAATGGTCCTGTTCCAACAAATAGTTGTCCACAAATAAAAGCTTTGGATACTTTTAAATATGATTTTGGGACTGTCTCAAAGGAATCACAATTTAGATTGTTTTATTTTTATTTTTATTTTTAAAAGTAATTTCATGCCAAACATACAGTGCCACTTAAAGGACTGGTAGTACATCGTCCTCACGTCTTTAGCTGTACACGATTTAAGTTAGCTCGGTTAGCTCGTTGGACTTGACTTGAAAAAGCTGGACTCGGTTTAAATTGAGCTCGAGCTGAGTTAAGCTGATTTTTTTAGGTTGAAAAAATTTCTGAGTTGAGTTCAACCTTGCCCAAGCTTGACTTGACTTAGATCGAACCCTGACTCAATTCAAACTCGGATCAAACCAATTTGGTATAACTCAGTTATTTTGATATGGACGTTGCTCACCAAGCATTTGAGGAAATGACTCAACAAATTGTCAACTCGTGGTGAGTAAGGTATGGATACGAAACAAATACCTTTGTATTTTGATTTTTACGCAACCTACTAAGTGTTTGAGAGGGTCGATCTTCCCGAGTTGTTGATTGAACCCAGCTGAGTTCGCCAGTCAAGCTCGAGAATCGAGCCAGTTCAGGCAGGAGTCGACTAGTGGCCGAACCCAAATCAAGCTGTGCCAAGCTCGACTGGGTTCACCTCATGTACACCTCTACTCACATCCGGCACTGATGTACAGCTACCCATGCCATCCAGGTTTAAGATAATGGTTCCCATCTTGGATAGATCATATATCTAAAATCACATTGATTAAGAAATACTAACCATCTAAGTAATGAATATCGAATGGATGGTTAAAAGTAAAATAGCGAGTGGACCAAATTCGAAGGAAACAAAATCAGATGATCAATACTATATTCTCGTGCAATTTTAGAACATGCTCAATCCACAGTTTTTTCAGAGACTTGAACGGTCTGGATTGTTATATAACTCTGCCTACACATCTCTCCCGAGTAACCATTGGATGGTGGGACGATCATACATGCGGACGCTTACAGTCACATCATAATCTGGTTTTATGTTTTGACAAATGGAGCCCATTACTAGCTAATCCAGGCCATTGATCTATTGTTGGAGGGGACCATGACCAAAAACTCTCTCAGACAGGAAGATCATCACCACCAATCTTGGGGCATTGCAAGTTGTACCTTTCTTCCTAACCGTCTATCTTCAGCTCACAAAATGAAAGGTTAAAATCCTTCTATCGATTAGATTTTAAGTACATCATCCATCCACTGTAGGAACCAACGGACTAATGGCCCCACATATAAAAGGAAAAAAGAAAACACGAGTATACTCTCCACCATCTGAGCTAACACCGACGCAGATTGCTGCGATTCCGACCGTCGGAAGTTCCTGCGGTCGTAAGCTAGGTGGGGCCCACAGGGATGTTTGTGAGAAATCCACCCCGTTCATCCGTTTTTCCATCTCATATTAGGAAAAATTCCAAAATCGAAGCAGATAAAAACTCAAGTGCGCCACACAATAGGAAACAGTGAGGATTGAATATCCACCGTTTAAACATCGGCAGGGCCATATAATTTTTCGATCAGGATAATATTTTAGATTTTTGGGTTCATCCAAGTGGGAGTGACATTATGAACGGTTTGAATGTCATATAAATATCTCGAAGGACCCCAGAAACTATTCAACGGTAAGGAATTTCCCTCCCCACTTTTTCCTGTTGGTGGCCCACTTGGGTTTGGGATCTGCCTCAATTTTATAATCTCGCACTATCATGTTCTGAAAAAACTGATGGACGGGGTGGATTTTAACAAAAATCACGGTGGGATCCACCTAGCTTCGGGTGTAGCAGGCAATCTGCGTCCAGCTCTAAACTCCCAATTCCCGCCAAAATCCATTCCCTCCCTTCTCCCTCTCTTTCCCGCCACAAACAAAAACAAAAGCAGAAAAAAAGAAGAAAAGAAAATCAAAACCCTCTCTCTCTCTCTCTCTCTCTCTTCCAAACATCCCCAAAATCCAATCTAGCAAAAGAAAAATCAGATGGAAGCAGAATCTCTCCGTTCAAACAAGCGAAAGCGTCCTTCTTCTTCTTCTTCTTCGCAGCAAATGCAAGGCACCTTCACTCGCAGAAGGTCTGAGCTATTCCTCCACCGCAACCGCTCCGGGCGTGCCCGGCCCGACCCCAGCCTCAGGCGCAAGCTCATCATCCAACGGCTGGGATCATCCAATGAGGACCCAGTCAATTGGTTGCATCCCGACGAAATTCCTGACATCACCTCCCACATCTCCATCAAAGATCTTCGAGCCAGACGGGTTTTTTCTCCAACTACGATCGTTGGCGATTGCTCCCCGCGCAAAAAGGGCAAGATCCCAGCTGATCCAGATGACGATATGAGGCCCATGCCGTCTGATGTATCAAGAATCATTGAATTTGATGCGGGCGGTGGGGTTTCTGGACGGGTCGATGCTTTGGATGAAGAACGGCTTCAGACAACGCCTCCTGACAGTGACATCTTCTGTAAATCTCAGCACCATATCTTGGTGGGGCCTGATTTGATTGGTCCAGATCACGTTGCAGAGAACCAGCCGGTTTTTAGGGTTTTTAGTGAAATTCCCAGTATCGGTGAAGGATTCTGTCATGGGAAGATAGATGAAAATATTCAAATCGATATCAGATTGGGAAGCTCCTCGGACCAAAACCACGAGATCCAAGCTGACCAGGATGATGGTATGAACTCCATGTTGTCTGATGTATCAAGGGACGTTGAATTCGATGGGGGCAGTGGGGTTTCCAGCGGGATTGATGGTTTGGGTGAAGAATGGCTTCAGACAACACCTCCAGATAGTGATATTTTTCGTAAATCTCAGCCACCGGATTATGGGGGGATTGTGGTGGAGCCAGATTTGATTGACCCAGATAATGTTGTGGACAACCTGCCGGGTGTGAGGGTTTCTGGTGAAAATCCCAGCGTCGCTGAAGTATTTTGCCATGGCAAGATGGGCGAAAATATACCAGTCAAGAACAGATCAGTAAGCAGTTTGATTTTCAAAATTGCAGTTCTAATAGAAAGAAATCTGTTAATAGGATGATCATGTTCTGTTATTTTTTATGTATCATTTGATGTTTGATAGGAAGGAATGACATCTTTTGTTGGAGTCAGCAGTGGAGCATATGGGTCCACCTTCTAGTAGCCATCGATCTCTGCTAGCTCCATCATGGGATGGGCAATGCCTCGGCATCTCCCTGTCTGATGATCCTAGCCATCTGATTGTAATTGGCAATAATAACCAATGGTCGACATTCAACAAGGGCCAACTCAGATGATTGGTACCATTCAATGGGGTGATTTTGGATAGTTTCCATCGCAATGGGGCACCCAATATGAACAATTTGGATATCCTCATTATGGGATGGGCCATGCCCTGGCAACTCCCTGTCCGATGATCCTAACCATCTGATTGGAATGGGCAATAACAACCCACGGTCCACATTCATTGACGCCAGTTTGGTTGGTTAGTACCATTCAATGGGGTGATTTTAAATTGTCTCAATCACAATTCAGCGCCCCATACGAACAATTTGGATCTCCTCATCATGGGATGGGCCATGATTCACAACTCCTTGTCAAATGATACTAGATATCTGATTGGAATGGGCAATGATGACCGATGGTCCACATTCAAAAAGTCCCAGTTCAGATGGTTGGTACCATTCAATGTGGTGGTTTTGGATTCTCTCCATCACAATGAGCACCCTATACGAACGGTTTAGATCTCCTCACCATTTAACTCTGAATTTTAAACTAGAACATGGTTTCTATATGTAAGCATTTTGAAAATCTGCTTGATATTCTAAATTGATTTGATACAACGGAAATAGTGAGGTTATTTGGAGCAAAATTTCTTTCTGTATGTACACAATGCTTAGCTAGTCTGATATGCAGTTGCCAAAGGCCCATCAGCTGATGGCTGTGATTGTTTGGAGGGGCTTTTTGGGTCCTCCACATATCAACGTGTAGATCCCACGTAGATAGTCTGTGGGTGGTGCTGATAGTCATGGCTGCTTACAGTCAGTGGGTGATGCTGTTTTGCAGGGAGGGCTCGGTCGGCACTCCCGGCTAAAGCTTTTCCGAAACCCAAATTCATTGAGCTACAGAAGAATGCTTCCATTTCTCATGGATCTTGCAAAGGACAATGCCAGTAATGTTTTGTGCCTTCTGCATTTTGCTCCCATAATTTGATTGATATAAATGAACATGGAAAAAAGCTTATGTGCATATGGAAATCGACTTCTTGCAGGTGCTTTGGAAATACATTCTTGTGGCAGTCCTTGGCCTGTGAATGTCGAGAAGACTGTGGAGGAAAGACCTCTTCCACCACCATTGAATTCTCTGTCAAACGAGACTGATTCAGACAGGTGTAAAAGCAATCCTTCGTCCATGCAGTGTTGTTATGATGGTTTGGGAACTTCCCCTACTGAAAAATCAAAGGAAAAGAGCCCCACTGCCGGTTCACCTGTTCCTTGTGTTATTGAATGCCTGAATCTAGATTCTTCACCACAACCTATTACTGAAATTCCCATCCAAAACCATCATGACAATCTCGCTGCTTCATATGACACGGTGGCATCTATTCGAACCGACCAGTATGGTGAAATGGCACCGCAGCATGATCGGGTTGTGTCAGAATCTTGCAAGTTGGAGCCCAGTTGCGATTCTGTTGGTTCCATTCATGAAATGGAGATTCCAGACATTTCTTTGTCCAATCCTCCAATTAGCCATGACATGGACATTGGATTGTCTGGCAGAGAAAGGAACGTTGAACTGGATGGCAATAGCGGGATTTTGGATGGGGTCGATGGTTCTAGTGAAGAATGTATTCAGACAGCACCATCCGGTGGCAATATCTTATGTAAATCTTCAGGGCTAGTTGATGGAGGAAATGTGGGCACGCTTGACTTGATTGGCCGAGATCCTATCTCCAAGAACCTGTCATCCGCAAGGTTTTCTAATGATAACCAAAGCAACGTGGAAAGGTTTCGTCGTTCCAAGGACACAAATGCCTTGGTCAAGAACAGGCTGGTAAGCATATTGGTCTTTCGAATTTTCAATTCTATTTTTTTGAAAGACGACGACAATTTTATTAGAAGAGGTGCTGAGATGGTGTGGAAACTATAACCCAAAACCTGAAAATTTACAATCCTTCAAGACATTTATAGACAAGGTCCATTCCACTATGTAGGCTTTGCCCTACAAAAGATCCACTCCACCCTATTGCTCTCATTTCAAAAGTATCTACTGTTCCTCCCCCCCAGATTGCCCAAAGGATAGCCAACAAGCATAGACTCCAAATAACCCTCGCTTGCTTCCCTAGGCAGACTACATGCCATGTCAAAAAGAGACGGCCAATTGTGTATGGCATCGCCCCAACACATTGAACAATCTTAGAAAGCCGTTCGGTGCTTTCCACGCAGATAAGACAACATTGGGGAGCACCATTGACTGCTTTTGGAGCTGTCAACAGTCAAAACTCTTTCCCTCCCAACTAGCCATCCAAATGCTGCAACCTTCGGAAGCACACCATAATAGCCCTCCCTAGGCCGACTACATGCCATGTCAAAAAGAGATGGCCAATTGTGTCTGGCATCTCCCACCACATACTGAAGAATCTTAGAAATCTGTTCCACACTTCACCGGCAAATAGGCAATGAATAAAAAGATGAGTAATTGATTCAGCACTTGCCATGCACATAAGACAAAACTTGGGGAGCACCATTGACCGCTTTTGGAGTTTGTCAACAGTCAAAACTCTTTTCCTCCCAACTAGCCATCAATGATGCACCATAATAACAAACTTGCTGCAACTGGCCACACATGTTAACCCCCGGGGCATGAAGCAGATTGTAGAATGAGCAAACCAAGAAGCGCTGATACTTAGTCTTTCAACCATACCATCTTGTCCAACTCCCCTCTTGCTGGACAACATAACTGGATATGAGCCAACAATGACACATACTCCTTCATCAAGAAGATACCTTTGACAGGGGAGAGAGTAAACTGCAACGTCTCAATTAAAAAAAGTAAAGCAACTAGCAACCAAGAGGTTATGAATCGGAGATAGAACTAGCAACCAAGAGGTTATGAATCGGAGATAGACAGGCTATTCTCAAAAAAGCTGATTGCTGGGAAGTTTTGCCTAATCTTGTATCCTCCCAGAACTGGATCATATCCCCACTTCCAAGTGAGAACCCGGTCCCCTCTTTGAACTTGGACTTCAGGGCAGAAACCCCCTTCCATATCTCAGATGCCTGAGAATCTGAGATTATGAGAATCCTTTGTCAACCGCCCTCCATCTTGGCAACCATATTTGCTTGCTAGAGTCTCCCTCCACAAAGATCCCTCTTCCAACCCAAACCTCCATAACCATTTACGTAGCAAAGCAAGATTCTTTGTTTCTAGATCCCTAATGCCAGTTCCTCCCTCTTCATGAGGTTTACACACCTCTTCCCAACCCAAGAGATGGATCTATTTCTTCTCGTCTGAACCTTGTCAAAGGAAATCACGTCTCAACCTTTCCAATCTAGCCAGTACCAACTTTGGGCATCTAAACAGTGACAAAGTACAAGGGCATGTTTGACAAGGTTGCTCTGATAAGGGTTAGAACATCGATGGCGAGGTATTCCATAATGGTAATGGTGGCCATAAAACCCATCACTGTTACAGTTATGATATGGGCCACAGTGGTCATTATCGCCTTTAAAAAAATTTGATTCAGCCACATTACGGGGCTGTTTTTTTTCTTTTTCTTTTTCTTTTTCTAACAGCCATTACGACTGTTTCAGCTCCATAACACCTAATGGTTATCACTGTTACCATGACGTAACCGTTTTACCATACCATGGCTGATAGATAGCTATTGATTTTTTCAAGTAGCTAATTTCCTTTCAACCCTTTCCACTATTTTATCTCACAAATGTTTAGCCTGCTTCCCAATGTAAATCAGGAGGCCGCGATAAGTCGAGGAAAAGGTACCTACCACACAGCCTAAGACTCCTGCCATTTGCTCGACCTCTTCCTTCGGCATTAGATGACTGAGCATCTTACTTTTCGTGATATTAACTTTCAACCCTGATACCACATCAAAGCACTTGATGATCATCCTGAGCCTGAACACCATGGGAGCATCAGCCTCACAAAAAAAAAAGGATCGTGTCGTCGGCAAACTGAAGTTGGAAAATTGAGGATCCTATCCCCTCGGAAAACCTGCTAAAAAGGCCAACCTCTTGCCCTTTGTCCAACGTTCCACTCAGAGCTTTTGCTACCAACACAAAGAGGAACGGTGAAAGCGGGTTACCCCGTCTTAGTCCTCTTGAACTTTTGAAGAATCCCTTTAGGAGGCCACTGACCATAACTGAGAATCTAGCTGAATTGATGCATGCCTTGATCCACTCTTTCCATTTTTGCTCACACCTAGCATGTAGTTCAGGAACCCCCAATTGACATGATCCCAGGCCTTCTCAGCATCCAACTTACACACGATTCCATCTTGCCCGTCTTTGAACCGCGAGTTAATACAGTTATGAGCTATAAGTGTGCAATCCAGCTTATGTTGCCCTGCAACAAACGCTTCTTGATTCTTAGAGATGATGCTTGGATTGCACAAGATCGAGACACCAAGACTTTAGTGAGAATCTTATATAGATCTCCTATCAAATTGATTGGTCTGAAACCCTTCAAGCTTTTTGGTCCAGACACCTTTGGAATAATAGCAATAAAGGATGCTCCTAGCTCAGCCGATAAACAACCCTCTTTAAGAATTCCGACATAAAGCTCAAAACATCACCTTTCATAATATCCTAGAAATCCCAACTAATGCTAAAGGGAAACTGCCTGGACTCAAAGCTTTATCATTTCCCAACGAATCCATGACACTTACCCTCACAGGGACTTTCAAGCAAATTAGCCTCCTCCCTCGAGAGGATTTTGAAGCTTAAGTTATCCAGCACTAGCCTTCTCCACACTTCTCCCGACAGTAGCTTTTTATAGAAGTGAACTACCGAATCACACGCCTGCTTCTTTTTCTTCTTCTTCTTCTTCTTCTTCTTCTTCTTCTTTTTTCCCCGTCAATCCTCTTATCTTCCACCACAACACTACTTATCATGTTGCATCTAACCAGCGCGCTCACGATACAATAAGAAAACCTTGTGTTCTTGTCAACCTCCTTGAGCCAAGTGGCCTTCGAATGATGACTCCACTTGATCTCCTCTTCCTTGAGATGACTCGAGTAGTCTTGGGTTATATTGACGCGTAACCTTTCTTCCTGCCAAAACTCCTAACTACTCTACTCCTTTTGTCTTGATGTCAAGAACTTGAATTTCATTGAGAATGCTTTCCGTCTCAGCCTCTCATTTCCCCAACACTTCCCTCTTCCACGTATTGACTTTCATTTTCAAGAGCTTCAATTTTTTATGCTACTTGAAACCCACATATCCCTTGACATTGAAGGAAGACCACCAATTTTTTCACTAACTTGGAAAATCCCTCCATCTCTAACCACGTCATCTTGAACCGAAGGGTTTCATGCCCCAATTCTCTTCCTCCAAGAGAATAGAACAATGGTTGGAGACGGGCTTCAACAGCCCATGCTAAGAAGCTAGTGGGAAGAACTCCGCCCAACTTGCCAATGCTAAGAATATTTCGAGTCTCGACATCACAACTCGATCCTGCCCATTAGACCAAATATTACTTACAACCGCCAATGCGGAGTGATGATTATATGCACCTGATTTGAGCATGAAATGTTAGGATCTATGGAGTCTGATCATCAAAGGTGTACTGTTCATCCATTCATCCAACCAGCACTTTCGCAGGTCAAGTTTCGTGTTAAGCTTGCTGGGGGTCGCTTGGGGGTTCGGGGGTGTGCCACCAGTCCAGAGGGCAATTTTGTAAAATTACATAGAGTTTTATGTAAACTCTAGCTCGTTTGGGGTAACATATATTCTCTCGTGAGAGAGAAAGAGCCGTAATTGTATTGAGAGCCACTTCATTTTTTTTTAACCTTTGAGTATAGTGGATTGGTGTGAATCCATGGATGTATCGAAAGGGAACCACGTAAATCTTTGTGTTGTGGTTTGCATCTTTTTTTGCTTTCTTTTGATTCTGATATTTCTGTGCGCGTGGTCAAGAAGGAATCTTTCTCCCAACAGGAAACCCTCTAATAGTGTTTTAAATAGCGGTAGTGTGTTGTGTAACGTTCAACCCTCTGTAGCATGTAGCATATGTAGTGTAGCTTGTAACATGTGGCGTAATCTACACAATAGTTCTATTTTTTAATTTAAAAATAGAAAAAATATGATAAATAGTAAGCAAAAAACAATAAACAAATGCTTAAAAGATGATTCATTTTTTCAAGTATAAGCATGTTCAAATAAGTTATTAATTATCATTTATCAGAAGCCAGCCAAATGTCTAATTGTAACCATAAGTTGCAAGTATGAAAAGAAATTAAAATTTCATAGGTTGAACATATTAAATACAAAATACAATTATTATTTATAAAAAAACGTAGCTTACGCTAGATACACTACGACCCCTGTAGCGCATGCTACAAGAAATTTACGCTATATGCCAAGGTGTACTGTTGTGGTAATAGTGGGTGTATTGGTGCTTACCGTTACTGATACGGTTACGGGCCATATCGGCTGATAGGCCTCCCTGTAACGGCCACATTTTTATTTATTATTATTATTATTATTATTTTGTTTTAAAAAAAATCAATTAAATCTAGAAAAATTCTAAATATTCCAAATATACATTCATTTATAGTTTTGAACGTGTTTATGGTAGTGTAATGACTCACTATTTGGTGAGAAAGTTGTATCAGGTGGTTCGATGAATTTATGAACTTGATGGTCTCGAATTGACTGCAAAACTCATATACTTAATTTTCTAACTATCTAATACTAATGATAAATATATTAGAATGAATTTAATATTAAAATATCTCACATGTGTAAGTGTTTGCTAATTTTCAAAAATTGACTGAAAATAATAATAGAAAATTAGTTTCATAATTTGTAAAATGCACATTCATATGTTCTAATTTGAATAAAGCATCATATTCAACCATAACAATAGAGATTTAAAAAAAATATATAAATACCTATTTTTGAAGATTTTTTAGAAAATGGCTCATAGAGCTTTGATTCAACAAAATCCTTGAAGTAACTTGTTTTGATACTCAAATTCAAACTAAGAGTGGTAAGAATTTGTAGTAGAATAGTTTAGAAAAGATTTTGAAAGAGAAAAATGCCAAAAAATGAGAAAAATTGCAACTTGACAAAAAAAAAAAAAACTAGCAGTTTATGAGCGTTAAGCCCCGACCATTACAGGGTAGTAACGGCAGTTATGGGGTGTAATGGCCATTACGGCCCACTGTAACGGCCAATTCCGAGCCAAAAACTGGGGGATCACCATTTCGACTCCCATATTGCATAAGAGACTTGGCTGTTACCGTTACGGCCGATATGTAACCGATTTGGTACACCTTGCTATATGCTAAAGCTATGTAGCGTTGTAGCTACGCTAGGGCGCTACTGCTACTCTAGGACACTATTCAAAACACTGCCCTCTAATAACCTGCCAATAGATCACCCACACAGAGCAATATTGGCTACACGTGTGATCATGTGGGGCTCACTTGGTCGCTTCATGGGTAATTCACTTGTGCTTGTAACATGGATTGATGCTTGAAAGTGGAAATGTTATTTGCAGCAAATCCGTTACAAGCTAGTGTACTATCCTCAGCCAGAATGAGCTGAATTTTCACTTATTTGAAAATTTCTTCCAGCGATCCAGACTGTTCACCTGGTGGGCCTGCCAGTGATCTGATAGTTAACTTGCTGATGGTTGGTTAAGAAATATAGCCACTAGTCCAACCACCAGTGGGAAAAGGTGTACACATCTTATTTTGTTGCCCATATGGGGAGGCCCACCAGTGTACAGTCTGGGTCAATGAAATATGCCCGTCGACTGCTTTGAAAACCAGTTTGAATGAGGATTCCTGAAACTTTGGTTGACATTCATATAATATCTCGTTTTTTGTACATGTCATTGCTGCTTATGCTAGTGCTTACCGGTATCCAGCAGGGGCTAATTCCGTGCTCCCAGTTAAAGCTCTTCCAAACTCCAAATTCATTGAGCTACAGAAGATTGCTGCCGTTTCTTATGGATCTTGCGAAAGGCAATGCTAGTAAGATTTCGGGCCTTTTGCATTTTATTTTTGTCATTTGCTGACATGGCCATTCAAAACTCACATCCATTTGAAAATTGATTTCTTTCAGGTGCGCTGGAAATTCATTCTTCCCAGAAATGTTATCCTGTGGAAGTTGAAAAGGCCGTGGAGGAAAGGCCTCCACCATTGTTGTTGGACTCTCTATCTCACGACTCTGACCTCAGCAGTCGTAAGATTGACCCATTGCCCGTGCAACAATGTTTTGATGGTTCAGGAGCTTCCCAAACTGAAGAAACTGTGAGTCTTGCTGCAGGCTCATCTGGTTCCTCTGTGTCTGAGTGCCTGCATCTATATTCTTCAGAACAACTCACTACTGAAACTCCAATCCAAAATCCACCTGAAAAACCAGCGAGTCTTGCTGCAGGCTCATCTGGTTCCTTTGAGTCTGAGTGCCTGCATGTATATTCTTCAGAACAGCCCACTACTGAAACTCCAATCCAAAATCCTCATGAAAAACCATCGAGTCTTGCTTCTGGCTCATCTGGTTCCTCTATGTCTGAGTGTCTGCATCTATATTCTTCAGAACAACCCACTGCCGAAACTCCAATCCAAAATCCTCCTGAAAATCCAGCTCTTTCACATGATCTGGTGATATCAATGCTGCCTGATTCCTGTATTGAAACTGCATTGGAAAATGATTGGGTCATGTTGGGGAGTTCGTTTGAGTTCGAGCCCGGACATGATGCTCTAATTTCCGTTCACAGAACAGAGCCTCCATGCAACGAATTGTCTAGTTCCCCCATCGAGCAGGAAGCTTTGTTAATAGAAGAGTGTGATTCTCATATTCAAGACCCTTCTGGTTTGTGTAGAGAATCTAAAAAGGACAATCAAGTGATAATACCGACATTGACTATAGATGTGAAACCTCTTGAAATATTGGGCGTACTACCCCAACATCCATCTCAGGCCAATGTGTCTGTTCCTTCAGAAAGGCCTGTTCTGGCTCCCAAGAAAGGCATTCTGAAGAAGTGCCCACGAGCGTGCAGGGGGTTGTGTACGTGCCAGAATTGCACTTCCTTCCGTCTCCATGCTGAAAAGGCTAACGAGTTCTCGAGGAAGCAAATGCAGGATGCAAAAGAAGTTGCTGTGAATCTAATGAAGGAACTGTCGTGTCTGAGAAGTCTGATTTTGCCTATGACTGATAGTGCCAATGGTCACATTGTAGGCCAAATCAATCAGGTAATCTGAGACAGTCCTTGATGCATTCTCATATCATGTCCACAGTATAAATGATTATGTTTCATTCATGAATGGTTGCATAAGGTGGCCCACCTACATGCTGCCACATTTGCCAATGTGGCATGTGGGTGTGATGCCCAAGCTGTCCATCACGTAGGTCCAGCTGTTTAGACCATCTTGCCCAAAAATCAAGTCAGTCAATCTATCAGGGCACGCTGTGGTTTCTGAAACAAATGGATGGTTTTCCTGTTTCAGAAACAATTTGAATTGCAGTTTTTGCAGGGTTTTATGTGGCCAAGCCATAGTTTTTCTAAGCCGTTTGACTATTTCTAACATTGTGGACCACCTGATGAGGGAACCAGCCTGATTTTTATGAAGGCGAACTACATTGCGGGACGTACATGATGGTCAACTTGGATCTCATGCCCATGTGCCACAGTGGCACATATGGTGGCATGTACATGAACATTTCAGCTTAGCCAACCTAGAACATTTGTTCAATGGTCTTCTAGCAGCAAGTAAAATGGAGATCCTAAACTGGTTTACTTTGCTTGTTCTGAGTCAATTTTTTTACCTGATACTAGAATTGCCTTTTTTTTTTCTTCTTCTTCTTCTTTAGTCTAATCACATTGCCTAACAAAAGATGCTCAACAATGCCGTCACACCTTCTCTAGAAATAACTATTTTATTTCTCTTTTAATCAAATATCATTCAATAACCAGGTCTCAAGTTTCATTCCGATTCTAAATGCAGGTAAAAGGATTTTGCAAAAGAGCCTCCAGAGCAGAAGAAATTGCAAGAAGTCGTCTTCGGCAAATGACCCGTGACCTCAAAGTTCACTGCAGAATCACGGTAAGTCCCTTCCCGATCTTCTTTGCATGTTTCCAGTGTTGATAAATGCTATCATGCATTGTGTTGGCTGCCACGATGCACATGGAAGACCTGTATAATGGTTGATCTAGTGGGCCACTGCATGGGTGGGCAATAGGCCAAAAGGGAGTTATGATACTCGGGCAGTGCAGGATGCGTGAAACGCAGGCACACAGGAACTAAATTGCGGAACCACTGTTGCTACGACAGTCCCAAAATCAGATTGTTTGAACAATCCTGACCTGTGATTTGCAGACACTTGTTTATTGAAATGGTACCATTGGATACATTTTCATTTTTAACCATCCAATAAATGTCCACCAATCTGATAGTCAGATAATCAAATAAGAGTCATTTTTGTTTTATGAGACATCTAACTGGGAACCACAATTTGGACAGTTTAACTTGACTTAAATGCTACTACATGCAATTTGCAAGTAGTTTCTAAGTGCTTGCATATCATCCATTACACTGCCAGAGTATGAAATCAAAGTTTTTCTCATAGGCCAAAGCAACACCAATTGGACAACTCCGACCATCAAACTGCTGGGAGTGTTGCCTGAATGTGTACCCTTTGTTTTGTTTTTCAAGCTCTCCTCTTTTCAGGCCAGTGATCAGATGGACTAGCTTGATAAACTTGCCTTTTGACGTATGGCCCACGCAACATGGCAGCCTCTAGGCCGACTGTCCCAATATTGTAACATGAATGCAATGTGCACACTTCATGAATTGGGCATCACAGTGATATTTGCTTTTCTAGCATTTGCTTCTTTAGTTGTAAAAAGCTGAATTTTTCTCATTCCATCCAAGCAGAGCTTGCAACAGCGAAGGGTGAGCTTTGCAGATCATGTTGAAGAGAGGCTTATTCCCAAGTCCGAGGTAGAAGACGATGAGTAACAAAGAGGCAATGCAGATCACAAAATGCAAATGGTTGGTTTATGGGATATGAGTCCAAGGGACCCCACATTATTCCGAGGTAGAAGAGAGGCTTATTCCCAAGTCCAATGGACCCCACATTAGTGCATTTAAATGTAGCTGCAATATGAGTCCAATGGACCCCACATTATTCCAGTTCTTGTGTATTATCAAAGGAAACTTGAAATTACTTGGAGCTTCTTGAGATTTATAGCCTGCGCTTCTCTTGCGATTATCAATAGAGAATAACAACTCTGGCCTGTGAGATTGTTATTTGGAAAAGGAGAAATTGCTGAGGCCACTTGGAAGGTTAGGATTTCTAGTCCTGCTCCTGCCACACTTGCAGTGTGATACTCATCTGTGAGATCAGAGCTGCTCATCGGATGTGTGCTGCACTGTGTATGTGATGTGGCCTGAGAATTAGTCCGGACTGGTCATCAGGTGCACCACACAGATACTAGAAAAAGGACCCACAGTCTATATTGGAGCTACCTATGTAGCTGACTCGATGGGGACCATGCCATGTGCAGTGGGGCCCACCTGATGAATGGAAAACCATTGCTACATGGGCAAGTGTGGTGAGGGTATGAGTCAATCTTACGCTTGTGAGTAGACCTTGGCAAGGCTCTTTGGAAAAAACATATATAGTGATCCATGTTATCTTGGGACATCCAGGGGGAGTGTGCTTTTGAAGATGCAATACCTTTACTGAGCAGCTTTTAGTCTTTTGTTTCAGACTTGGAAATTCATTGAGAGGAATTCAATCTCTCATATAGAAAGCTCTCAGAAATACTAAAATAGAATAGGTTTGGATGGTTTGCAATGGGACTCAATTGGCTCCAAATGCAATGTTGGCTGTGTAAAGGTGTGGTCATCATGGCTGCATAGAAGAGGTGTCCACGAAATGGATGGTCCTCTTCATTCATTACCAGCACCAGTTAATAACAATGGTTAACCTCTGTGGTGAGGATCTTGAATCAGTAATTTTTAAATTTTTTTTCCACGCCACCAATCCATGACAGAACCTTTTAGATGAATGGCCTGGAATAATCATGTAGTCAGGCAGAAGGGGTAGGCAGCTTGTGCAAGCCTCAAATATCTGTATGAAATGATGGTAGCTAAACCTAAGCAGGGAGATTGTGGGAACCATGGGCCCTAGTTTCGATGGGTCACAAACCAACAATCACACTTTGAAATGTAGTAACTACCTGACCAGTGGTATTTATTGGTTAAAATGAAAACAATCAATATCAGAACAGAACACAAATGTTCATTGATCAGAGATTCAGAGGTTAGGATTGTTGGGCCAGTTTGATTTTTAGTATCAAGGATTCAAGATCTATCCACCGTGGGTCATGTGATTTGGACAGTTTATTTTGAGTTACATTTATGCCATGCGTACAAGCCCGAGTGCAAGTGTATGCATATGAACTATGGTGCTTTGCCAGATCGACGTTTCAGGCCATGTGATTTGACCATTTCACATTGGTTTTTTGAAGAGCATGTGATTTATTGGAGATGACATGCCCACCTGCAACTCTTAATAAGAAATGCAACTCGCAATGGCAAATGCACTGCACATGCAGCCTGTGCCAACATGCTGGATCCAAGCCACTCATCTGGTGACAAAGAGGCTTAGATCTAGGCTGGCAGATATGGAGGTGAGTACTCAAGCAACTGTACTGAACCTGAAGGATCTCTTTTTATCCAGAAAATCCTTCTATTGTGACCTTGGTCGAACCAAATTGAGGTGGCAACACAGCCCACTCCCACATTAGTTCAATTCAACTCCTGCTAGAACCCAAAATGGCAGAAATTGCCACTTTGGGGGCTTTGGGTTTTATACTTGACAGGATAGATGGCAAGAGATACGGGAGAGGTGGGCCTACTTCCAGGTGCAGCATAAGTATCAAAGGCAGGGATCATCAGATCAACAGTCTGGATCACTGAAAAATGGACCCCACATATACAAAATCATTCGATGAAGACCCTATAATTCCTCCTATTCATTGCCTTTATTCAAAATCCACTAACCGAGAGTGTTCTGTATTCGTTTCTCTTTTCTCTAAAAGATAAACAAAGAGAACCCATGATTAGATAAGGCTTATTTCTTTGATTCAATAGCGTATAATCGATGAGTGAACATTTCAATGAAATGCTAATGAGATTTGGGGAGAAACTGAGTCGATGTTTCAAGCCTTACTTGTTATGTTCTTGTGGAATACTCTCGACTGAACATTTCAATTTCTTCCAACAGTCTCCTCTGCTCGGCTCGAACTCCACTTACAGCGTGTGTTGAAAATGACATTAGGTGAATCAGTACCCTGCATGCCTTGCCTAAATCATCAGGGACAGTGAGCACCTTCTCAAAACACTCATCTTTATCCTGCTCTTGAGTACTGCTCATGTATACCTGTTTTCTGCAGGCCTGCAAATATTATAAACAACATGAGTTTGGATTTTCTTTAGGGAGTTAATTTGATATTCTAGCTGCTTTATGACGCTCGATACGCAGGCACTTAGAAATGGTATATGTGGCAAACATTAACTCAATGCAAACCAACCAAATTGTGGAACCCACCGTCGTTGAGTTATGGCCTTACGGGCTAGAAATCAGATTGATTGAACAATCCTAACCTCTGCTTCATGGACACTTGTTTTTTGAAAGGCAGACCATTGGATTTTATTAATTTTTAACCATCCAATAAATGTCCAGCAATCTAATATGTTCCTGGACTACCCACCCCTTCCTTCTCCTTCGCCCAGCCAGTGAGGTCCAAAGAGATCAGATCTCTTGAACGAAGGGAAGTGATAGGAAGATAAGACTGCTGGTAGGAGATCTATATTCATTCCAACCGGCCCAGCGGGTATGGATTGAAGTAGGAAATTCTCCACCTGCCCGCTTATGCCAAGTATGTGATTTCTCAGTAATTTCTAACTGCCTGCGTATCATCCATCATAACTTGCATAGTATTGAAGTATTTCTCTTTTATTTACGAGGCATTATAAAATTCTTGGGTTGAGATTATGTGCAGTACATTAGAGTTTTCAGTTTGTATAGGTCGAGCCCATGTTTCGATGATCCACAACCATTGATTTTGTGGGCCCTGCTGTAATGGTCCATTCAACATCCCACATGAGACAACCCAATCTTATTTTTTTGAAAGATAACGAATTATATTAAAAGGAAGCAAAAAGAAACAAAAGAGACATGGGACAACCCAATCTTTAGTTGACGGCTATAAGTGGTTATGAAAGGAATACAACAACGATCCACATTCTACAAAAAAGGCAGAAAAAACTTGTGGACTGAACATTGTCTAGGTTCTCTTTGTTCATTATGATTACAGTTTTCTTCAGTTAACGGGACTCCAATGACATTTCCTATCAAATGGGGCATAACTGTAATGACATTTCCAAGTATTTTATAGGGAACCGATAGTCCTCGAATTGCAGTTGTACATCGTTCAAGTCCTAAAGGGTGGAGGGACACTCACACCATAAACAATGGCCCCACATGGGAGAATATATTACGGAAGTATATTTGCTACTCCCGGGATCCGAACACTTGACCTTCCGCTCTGATTCCATGTCAAACAGTCAGTTGCACTAAAAGCTTGAGCCATTACAGGATGGTGTATCAATGTCTATCAAGGGACTTTAACACAGACTGATGGAAAAAGAAAAGAGCAAGCCCAGTAGGTAAACAGGAGAATCCTCACCTGGAACACTTGATTTAGACCTTCGATCTGCTCTTCGTTCAGATATCCGGAGATTAATAGCTCTCTAAACAATCGGGCCATCTCGGCACTCATGTTACCAGCTGAAAGGTTCCCAATTATACCAGAGATGCAAGGACCATTGAACACAGATCTCATCCACTCACCTGCTCGATCCAGTCTTAGCAATGCAATGGCTATATGAGTTGCGGGCTTGTGCTGATTCGTAAATGACTTCGATGCCAAACTAGGAGCTGCCAAAGACAATGCCAACTCTTCCATGACCACCCTGCACCATTTATCTTCTCCAACTGCTCTCATCTCCTGCATGCCTAGCTTCTCCCACCTCAGAATTGTGGACAAACACAAAGCGCAGTTCATGGCTACTCTAATATCTCCATAAAAGACCAAACCTTCCAGTACAGCTATGACAGACTGCAAATACTTTCCAGAGCATTTGAGCTCATCTTGTTTGCTATTCCTCTGATCTGTGATTCTGAGGAGCAGCTCCAAAAGGCAATGTGATGCAACCAGCTTAATAGAAGCAGGCCCAAAATGTATCAACCTGCATAAATCATGGCAGGGAATACGGATAACGGAAAGCGGTTGGATGCTGTTGGATGAGTGAAGGAAATCTTGCCAATCCAAGGTCCCTTGTAAAAGCACATCCAAACTGAGGAGAAATGGACGCATTAGTGCTCCAAGTAATGAAAGAACCATCAAATGAATGTTTTTGGGTGAATGATAACTGACCTTCTTAATGAGAAAAAATATAGTAAGAGCACAAAAGTTAAGGTTTCTCCAGTGCTCGTTTCCTCATCATGATCAACCAAAGTCGGGCCTTTTCCGCAGGCTGCTTGGATTATGTTATTAACTGCAGAAGCTAGGGAAGTATTCAACAGTATGACTTTTGCAGCTTCAGTGAGTGCTTGGTTGGTGGAATGGTGCAGGATCAGAGAAAGAATGCAAATCACTAGATGCCCTTCTTGGTTGCACGTGTCCGCAGAAAATGTAGGGATCAAACACTCCAGCAGCTACAAAGGAAGATAGTCCAATGAGTTCCTTGCATCTTTAGGTAAGGGGGAAGATAAGGTCTTCTTGATGCATCACAATGCCTATAGTGTCCTGATGTGTCCATCCCGTACAGGTGGGACCCGAGGTTTGGTGATGCGAACCGTTGTTCTGATGGGCCCACAGCAGATGAGAGATGCCCCAAAAATCTCCTAGACTGAAAGATCTAACCTTTTGATTGGTGACCTAATAATATCAGACTAAGGGGTCGTTTGGCAGCATGGATTTTGTGCAGTTCGGAATTGGAATCCAGGATTTTCAATCTATATCATGTTTGGCACCCCCTAGAATCATGGATTCCGAATCCGATTTGGAATGAAAATCCTCAAAAGGACCCCTTCTAAAATCCAAAAGAAAAGGTGGGGTGCAAAATCCTAGATTTTCAATCCTTTTCGACTGCTGTAACTGCTCTCTCCTCTCTTTTAGGCCCAAAATCCAGGCTGCCAAACATAGTTTCTGATTTCACAGGCTTGCAAATCCAGGCTGCCAAATGCAACTGAAAGAATGCAAAATCCATGTATGAAATCCAGTATTTGGATTCTTACATCATCAACGTCTAAGCCTTAACCGAATTAATTGGGGTCATCTATATTTGGATTCTTAAATCAGAATCCAAATCCATTCTACCAAAGGACACCTAAGAAGAACTCACCAAAGTTCAAAGAAAGACGGAAAATTTTGATGGCTAGGGTCCTTCAATCTCAAGGACTTTTTGGGCATCCACCATTGCAAGTCCTGTCAGATCAACTATCTGGATCAACAAACCACAGCCTAGTCTTGTAAGTACCAGATGCATTATAACTCTCCAATAACAAATTGAAATATATCATGAGTAGGAGAGTACCTTTGTAGTAACCAGATGCCAAGGTTTGTGATCCAAGAGCATTTGAGGATATGCTGACTGTAGAATGTTGAAAACGAGAATCGAGCAAGTTGTGAAGATCCTGGCTGAAGAATATGTTGAATAATACAAGCTGCGGATTACATCACTAATACCATTCTGGCAAAATTGGTTTGAAGCAGCTGGAAAGACGTTGAGGATTTCGGCCATGAGATTCATCAATGAAGTGACGTAATCCTCTCGACCTTCTTCTTGGAGTTGTTTCAGTAAAGATACCAGCAGCGACGCTCCAATGTTATCGCCTGCTGCTACCAGCTCCGCGATTACTTCAATGTCTGTCATCCGAGTGTTGTTTCCATGGTTGCTAATTTGGGTCTCTTTCTCGCTGTTGAATCTACAGAAATTCAGGATCTGGGCAGACAATGGTGCCCGTATCCTGTCCTGTTGGAACAACCATTTCAAAGCTCTGGGATGAATTCTTGCAGAAAGCAAATCCCAGTCCTTCTCAACTAGTAAATGGAACAGGAGATTCTCTGCTTCAAGACTGTAGGGTGTCTGGTAGCTTGTATCAGCACCCCTAATAAGACCATATAGATGCACTAATCGAGTCAAGGATGCGGAATCTGCTACATTGGCATTGTTAACAAGAATATATTGCTCTAAGGAAGCCAAAACCTGTCTATCATCTGCAAGGCTGGGGAGAAAAAACACGAGCTTTTATGAAGAGTGGAAAACATGGAACCTAATAGAGCAAACTGAACTAGATGAGGATTCGAGTACCTTTCATCTTGCAATGAACTGGTATATAGCATTAAAAGAACTGCAGATTGACAGGAAATCAAATCTGAACAATGTGAGCTCTTCTGTCCAAGCAGAAACAACAAGTCTAGAGGATCTGATGGTAGGATCGTAGCAGCTTCTCTGATGGGCTGACCTGAGTCATTTCCCAAAATTTTATCGACAATGGAGCCGAGCAACAGATATACTCTCCATTTCATCTGATCCGACAGAAACAATCCTAAGCATCCAAAGGACAAGCTGAACCAAGATGAGGAAGCCAGCATCTCAGCAAACTTCTTGGCCTGTATGTCAGACCCCTGAAGCAGAATCAAGTGAAAAGTTTCAAGTATTCCCAGGACAATTTCCTCGTCTTCCTCCGCTTCGTCAATGGACCTTCCAAGCCAGGGTAATATATGGGTTTCACACATTTGTATGGTACAGTTGGCCAATTCCACGCGGTCCGTATTCACGGTGTTCTGTTCTTGACTGTAGGCATAGGCTTCTTTCAAAAGGTAGAGGGAGTATAACAGAACTGGATTGGGATTTCTGCGAGGTCCACAAAAAGATGATTGAATTGCATTGCTAAATGCTTCTTGGACAGACGCTGCTAATGATGGGATCCCGCATGAAGACGGTAATGTCAGTAGAGCTATGAATGTTGAGCAGACCATGGTGAATGTTTCAGACAACATCCCCATCTCTCCACAGGTGTACATTCTGAACATTGCTGTCAAGACCACAACCAATTCTTCTATTTGAGATCTTGATATAATACCAGGGCAGTGGGAGATGCAGGTCGAAATAAGCTTCAGTGTATGAGGTTGAACTGGATGAAGTGGTATCTCTGATACATAACGCAGAACTGGAATCAGTGTAGGAAACCCAATGGCGAGACTCTGTCGGATGGCTTCCTCTGCAGTCGCTAAAAGACCCAGAACGCGGAGGCAGGAAACAACCAGAGGATCCTTATTTCCTGCCATTTTCATAACAACTCAGTAACCAACTCCAGCAGTTAGTGAGCTCAGCGAATCATATGATCCTTGGCCTGTGGATGCTTATGAGTCCCCAGGCACTGAATTTGTACAAGCGGGGCCCATTGTTTGGTGATCTAGACTGTGTTCATCGGGTTGGTCAATATCATGGATAAACAACCTCTAATAAATCTTCTGATCGGACAATCCTAACCATTCAATGTGTCTCAGTAATACATGGTTAAGAAAAAGCAGCAACTATCTATATTCAAAGAAAAAGAGCCAAAGATGGGATGGCTAAGATCTTGCAGTCTGGAAGATTTGCAAGCCTGTGAAAAAGCAGCAACTGTCTATATTCAAAGCAACAGTTTGGATGGTCGTCTGTAGTACTAGATACTCAGGGTCCTCATAACAAGGATCATAAAATTCCTCAACAAATTCAATGGACAGGATTTAGCATCTGATTCGAACAAATTACCTGACAATCTCAGTACTTCAAAAACATAGTCCGTGATGCTTTCTTCGACCAGGATTTGAATCTGTTTGACAGAAGTTACCTCCAATGATAGCAAATGAAAGATCAAGTCCAAAGCACTGATTTGTACTTGTGTATCAGAAGAAAGCAGAGGACCTTTGATGGCGTCAGCAAACAAGCTGATCAGAGAAGTACCAGTTGCAAGTTGTGTTGTCTGAATGAAATTGTCTGCTTCTCTGGAATTACGACTACTTTGAACATTTGCCAGTGAATTCTCGAATTCGAGGTATCCTCTCTGAGCTAATACTGTCAGCAGCGCTGCGGAAGTGAACACCGAGTATGATTCATGATTTATAGCAATGGAAGTTTTAGGACATAAAAAGCACAGAGGTAGAAAGCAAGAAGACAGACCTATACAATTCATGCGGACGTCATCGTGTTGGGTCTTTATGAGAGCTTCCAAGGACAGGTACAACAGTTTCGGGCAAAAGCACAAGAAATCATCACCCCCTTCACCTTGCAGGATGGATAGCTTATACAGCACAAACAAGATTTCCCCATGAATCTCTTCACTGTGGTCATAAATAGAGAGAGATTAGATGAGAAATGAAGATTGGAACTTTGGATGAGTAGATCGATTTATTCAATCACCATGGCAGCTTAAGCCCCTTGACGAGGCTGGAGATGAGAGCAACTTTATCTTTGATGTGAGCGGACAGATTCTCATCCATCTGACAGTTGAGTAGAATTCCTAAGCAATGCAGCTGCATTGGAGGGAGATCTTATTGAGAGTCAGTCACTATTCACAAACAAGTTCATTTGTTATAGTTACAGTTTACAGAGGTGCCATCCAGTGGTATCGGGCAGGTGTGGGGCCCATGTGATGCATACAGGACACACAACGCATCCATCAAATGCGTAAGCTCACATTACCCACAGGTATAAAAAATCAGCCCAATACAACACTCAGGTAGGCCACATAACAGGGAACAAGATCGGAGGGAAGGACCACCCTTGATTTTGGGCCTAACCTTTCATACAGGCCAGATGAAGGGTCTGAAATCTGAATGACCTGGATTGTAGATAAAAAACATGGTTGGACTCCTATTCAAATAAACTATAGGCTTTAACTCTCAACTTGTTCCATGTGGTGGGGCCCATGTGAGTTTTCGATCGGGCTGATTTTTTGGGTACCGGAGGTAGCTTGAGGTCACACATATGATGAATGGGTTGGATGTTGATGTAGAGCGGGTCGCGGACAATTTCATGGCCGAGATGGACCTGAGAAGGCCCGATCGGAGGCGGAAGTAGTCCGGACCGTTGGAACCTTAAAACGGGCTTATCTCGCAAACCGGAATGAGTTATTCGACGTACCATATATGATTTTGGGGTAGGAGAAGCTACTTTAGCCACCCAACCTGCTGCGCTGGGTTGCCCATGCCGAATTCGTGAGATTCCATCAGATCGACGGTCAAAAGTCCATTTTATTTCCGTCTTTACTATTTATAGTAAGTTTTGTTCGATCATAACTTTTGATCCATTCGGTTTGAGGAGTTGTGTCCAACTCCAACATGAAAAGTGCTTAGAAAAATTAGGAGAATAACATGGTTAAGCCAAATAGGACACTATTTGTGGCCAAAAATCATAAGTGGAAATCATGACTGTCTATAAATAGTAAGTCACAATTTTAGAGAGTTTGAGTTGGAGTTTGGTTCTGAAACTTCTTCCTAGGATTCATATCACTATTTAAGGAATTGTAAACTCATTTTTTATTATCAATCAATTTATTTCGGATTTTATTAGAATTTATTTCTATTTTCTATCTCTTCTCATGGATTTGAGGAATCTCTGTGAGGAGTCCAGAGAAGCTCCATGGATTCGGGGTAATTATCCCTTGAGGAAGACGGTGCTCGACCTCATCATGTCCATCCCTGCGTCAGATGTCATGAATACATCACGTAGGCCCCAATTCTCTCTGGCACCACAGTAGCTTATGGTGGTATTTGAACCACTACGCCCGGGTTTATATTGGGCTTGTTAAAACAAGAGGATGGTCAATGCGTAAGTTCCTGTGTTGTAATTGCAACGCAGGACATTTCGTGATCACAACTAGATGGCTATCAGGTATAGAGACAACCGCCAGCTGGGATGGTGGCCCACACACCTAAAATGTTTGATCAAGATCTGGTGGCTGGAAAATGTCCAAGAGCACCTTTAGCATTTCACTGCAGATCATTTCTCTTGAAACCATGTCCATAGGCTTGAAACATCAGCGACTGTCTGAGTTGTTTTAAATTCACATCGATTAGTTGATATAAAAAACCGAAATTGAAATTATGATTGTATTTTCGACATTTAGGTTTTGTGGCAATGCAGAGAAGTCATTGTACACCAATCTCCCACTGACCATGGACTGTTAGGGGTCCCAACATGTGTCTCAAAATGGGATTTGAAGATTGCATTTTCAAATGTGTGTTGGGATTCCCTCCCACCACCAGTGGAGACTGGTACATACTGACTATCACTACAACCTGTTTACACACAAAATTTCCATTTTCCTTTTTTCCTTTTACTTTTTATCATTCAAGAAAATAACCAAACACATGGTGAAGGCTCTGAAAGGACTGTAGAGGGTTGAAAATTGCAGATCTCAATCCAAATCATCCAGATTGTGAGCCATTGCAGATGGAACAGAAAACCTGATAGTGGCACTGATTGAACGATTTTTAACCATCTGATTTCCCTCTGTAATTTTGTTTTAGCTGCCCATTTGATGGCCACTGATTGGATGGTTGGGATCATCTGATCAGTGTGAGATTTCATAAATTTATCAGATGATAAGATAAGGTAAAAAACAAGCTGCAAGATTTTTCAGTAATTTAATCAAGTTATTAGCTAGAGGAAGATCAAACAGCACAGATTACAATTGGAAGTTGGAACTGTTCATTGTGGGCCCCACAAATAGATGGCCATCCTTCCAGAAATTCTGCAGATCGGTGCCTACAAAAGGATAGTTAAAACAGAAAACACTAACATTCATGTTGAATGAGCAAAACCGTTGATCAGAAGATTACGAGCTTCGGATCGGCGACAGTTTTGGGCTTGTGGCCCACCAGATGAATCATTTTGATTACCATGCATAGGCCACGTGTACACTCGTGATTGGTTAGGACCACCAATCCATCTGGTGCAGCGGCCTGGGAACTTTTTCCCATTTGGCGGCAACACTTGATAAGTGCATATATACTCGCGAGTAGGATTTGAAAATCCTACTCTCCACCAATGTAGCAAGATGCGCGAGATCCGAACCGTTCAGTTCATGACCCATGCTCTGCTTGTTCCATTTACAAAAATTAAGGCTGGATTGATAATCAGATGGATTGCATCTATATGCATAAAACGAACGGTCGAAATATTGACCACGGATGGCCCACCCGACGGTCGATTGGCCTAATTTTCAGGATAACATACATCTGCGATGGAACCGAACAGAGCAAACGGTTTGGATCTCTCACATACGTGCCACATTGGCACGTGTACAGAAAGTAGAGGAAGCCATACTCTCGCGAGTAGGCATGGCACGAGAGAGATTCATCTTACCGCGTAGATCTGGCCACGGCTCCACGCCAACGCGCCCGAGGACAGAAGATCGGCGATCCGAGAGATAAAATCGCGGGCGAAAGCAGCGGGATTATCAGGGCCGGCACAGAGATCGGCGATGAGATCGATGGTCTGCCGAGCCAGAGGTTCGTCGCGGAAGGAGACAAGCGCGTGGGAGAGAGGAGTGATGAGTAAGTGCGCATGGAAGGTGCGCAGGTTAAGGAGGAAAGGAGGGCTGCGGATGGCCTGAGATAGCTGAGAAAGTGCGTAGGATAAGTGCAAGGGAGGGGAGGTGGTGTGGTTGGAGAGGAGGTTGGAGAAGCACATGAGGCAGATGCTCCCGCCTTGTACAGTTTCGATCTGGACTGATGATCGATGGCCTTGTCTGCAGGACTGCAACCATTCTCCCGAGGTGTACGGGTTCAAATTGCAATACTCTTCTTCTTCTTCCATCATATCTCAAATGCTCTGTTCTTTTCTGATGAAATAAGGGAGGGAAATTTTTTTAAAAGGGCATATGTATATGGCAGGAGTACCGCCAAATTGTAGTTGCTGCCAACGTGCGTGATTTGGAGCGGCTAATGGATCATTTTGTGCGGGCCCCACTAGGATACCCGGCAGTTATATTTTCTTCGGGGTTTGAGTCTTTCCTGCCTACACGTGGCATGTACGGACACCAGCTTTTCTATAACCAGTGTTGTATGTTCACGTTGTAGGGAGCCAGTGCAACAAAAAGATGGGGGGGAATCTGTGGGGTCCACCTTGATATGCCTGTGCATCAGTTGTAACAACTTGGGTGTACATCGAGTCGAACCGAGTCGAGCTGGCCTCAGCTTGACTCGGCTCAGCCACTAGCTAACCTCAGCTTGAACTCGGCTCCGCTCAGTCCTTGAGCCTGACTGGCCAGCTCGGCTTAGTTCGGTCAGCAGCTCAGCCGAGTTCGCCATTGAGGCATTTCCACAGACACCTGAGTTGCACCTTTAAAACCCTTCTGCATGTGAAACGGAAACAATGGTTTTACAGGTATTTTATCAAACACTTTCTAAATAACATAAAAACCAAGAAATACTAAGAAAGAAAGGGTATTTGTTTCATGTACATACCTTTCTTGTCACCGGCCACACTTTGTTAAGTCATTTGATCAAACACTTGGTGAGCAACATCAATGGCAAAGTGACCGAGTCACCAAACTAGTTTGATCCGAGTTCGATTCAAGTTGGATTCAATCCGCGTCAAGTTGAGTTGGGGCATGCTCGAACTCATTTTCAAGCTCAAAAAATCAGATCGACTTGGCTCGAACTCAGCTTCGAACCGAGTTGAATCAAGCTTTTTCAAGTCGAGTCGAGCGAGCTAACCGAACTAGCTCGGTTCATGTACACCCCTAGTATCAACTAGGACTCAGCCCAAAAATCACAGGGATCTAAAACTCTTTTAAGTGGGCCACACCATTAAAACCTTCCTCGCCCCACTGTGATGTTTACGTGCAGTCATATCGATTCATCAGATGCATCCCAACAGGAAGAAGGGCATTTGGCGGAGGGTATTAGATGGGATAGAATTGCATTTGGTCCGTCCAAATTCCATCCAGCATTTGGAGATGATGAGAAAGATTGAGATTAAGTGAGATGGAATTGCATTTGGTCCAAGTAAGGTTTTCATGAATTTTGAAATCCACTACACATGTGGGCCCCCACATTGATATAGGCGTTTATCCATGCCATCCATCCATATACACCATTTACACGTGACATTCTGGTTATACGTGTACAAATGAACGATATCCATTGTGAATTTGGTCCATTGATTACAATTCCATGGTCCACCAAACAAGATTTTGCTTAATCTAATGTTTTCCCGTAGCAAGATTTTTAACCCAAACATGTGATTGGATGGCTAAAATACCATCGTATTGCTAGACATGCTGCAATCACTGTGCAATAACAATGTTAATCCCATCTAATACAATTCAATACCACTTTACTCCACGGACCAAACATGCATGTCTAAGCCAGAGCTAAAACTTCTCGTGGGCCCCACGAGTGGGTTTCAATGGTTGGGTGGGCGTCTCCATTTATGATGTTTCCTGTGGTGCGGCCCACTTGAGTTTTGGATCTACTTTGATTTTTTGAGCTGACGCAAATGGGGTGTTGCAGATGTCATACATGTAGTACACAATCAGACATTACGGTAAGTATTCTGAGTCTGACACCCTTGCTTCTTATACATTTGTTTCCAAGTTTACAGAGTTGCTGATCTTTGGGCCGAATGATCAAAGGATCATTCACCTGCTATACACGCTCGGAACTAAAGTCCTACAAATGCCAAAACTTCCATTTCCCAGTACATGAATCCACCTGCTACAGAGCTCGGAGATTGGAACATGGATTCCAAACTTCTATTTCCAGTACATGGATTGCTCCCAACAGGGGCCACCACCACTCTCCTCCAACAACCAAGTGCCAAAAATGATGAAAGAGCACTACGTGAGAGTGTGAGCACAAGTCCATGGTCTTGTTATCCAGACATTGATCTGATGGGCCACACCTATGGTCCTTATTCCTCTTTCTGATGCATCAATCCATACAGGCAGACCATGGTCCTGTTATCCAGACATTGATCTGATGGGCCACATCTAATAGTCCTTAATTCTCTTTCTGATGCATGTCCATACAGGCAGACCATGTCTCTGTTATCCAGATATTGATTTGATGAGCCACACCTCTGATAGCGGATCAAATCTCCCCTATTGGCAGAAGCCATTCATTTGATCAAGGGCCAACAAGAAGACGGTCAGGATAAAAATAGCATCTGCTACGAAAATAGTTAAAAGATCAAACAGCTAGATATTCTGATGTGAAAGATTTCCAGATTATAGGGAGCCATGGCAAGTCCCATTAGATCATCAGCTTGGATCATCAGATCTGGCCCCGCTGCTACCAACTGGTCACGTCATGGCACATGACCCAACAATTCATCAACGGCACAGCTTGTGAGGAACCCACGTCGTAACTGTTCTTTTTAAAAAAAAAAAAAAACAACAAATTTTATTTTTTTTTTTTAAAAGGAAGGGGAAGAAGAAAGAAAAGAGACGAAAAACAGAAACGAAAAAGTAAATAAATCAAATTACGGATGTTCAATTCATGCAAGAAGTTTGCTAGAATGCATCCCAACGCATTGCAATAGAATACATCAGGAACTTTTAGCCTTTGAATCTGGTTTATTTTCCAATAATCCAAACCATTTAAAAGGTGGGTCATTCTCGCAATCTGTAGTGCATACAAATAAATAAAGGTCCTGAGTTCGATCATTTCAACCGTTTGATAATTAGGCTTTTTTTAGCTTTGAACACGACGATAAATCATAACCTTTGTATAATCAAAGGATTACAATATTCAATCTGAAATTTTTATTTTTATTTTTTGGGGGCGCCCGTCTAAAGGGAGCTCTCTATTACATATACAATTTGGGTCATTGAAAAGAATCCAAATCCAACTACTAAAGTCCAAACGTATCATGCCACAATACAAACAATAGTCAGGATGTATTCCTACAAACCGCTTCATTGAAAGAGGAAACAACCAAATAGCAATGGAAGTTCTCTCATATTTCGTGAATTGCAATTACATTCCTTTCAAATACAACTGAAAGTAGAGGAAATGTTATTCAATTGCGAAGTGCATCCAAACAGACCTTTAAAAAAAAAAACCAAAAACAAAAGGGAGAGAGAGATTCAGCCCGTTAAAGTACACAACTTAAATTAAAAAAACATGTATCACTATATTTGGGGCTTGGTGGATTTTCAAAGGAAAATTTTAAATTTAAAAAAAAAAAAAGACCTAACAAGAATCATCCAATCCATGGACCCCACCACCACATGGCCTATGTAACTTACATATGATTCCCCCTTTTTCCCCACGCAGCTCAAATCAGCCTCCCTTGCCTCCTTTTATTGCAAGGAAGCTGATAATTTTCCAAAACCCAAAAGAATGATATATATACCTTATTCCGATAGCAGAGAGGAAAAAAAGGGGATACAGAGCCAACTCACACCAGGAAACTACCAAATGAAAATAGGAAACTTCTGAAAACCTGACTCTCAGGACTGCACAGCCAACCTCTGAAGATGCTCGAAGAACACTTGCAGACTCACATCATCTGTGAAGATTACATCCGAGCCTGCGGCTACTTCGTGGGTAGAGTTATATGTTGCTGATGGGTTCAATTTTGCCAAAAGAAATCTTGCCTGCACAGCATAATCACAAAAGAGGGTAGAGAAAGGTTAATGGTCAGTCACGCCGACAACAATCTAGGCAAAAAGAAATGGGCAGTTACAGAAATACAGGACAACATCGCGACCATAGAAAAAAGGTGGTTAATGTAGGAATCACTCGTAGAATTCTTCAGTATTATATAAAGCTCAAGAGAGAAAGATTGTTCTTCATTTGACCCAGTAATGTTACAGGTGGGGCCCACCTTTCAGTAATCAGGTTGTTTATCAGATGACAGCATTGTGGGATAGGACATGTCCCAAATCCCAGTTATCTCCCTTATCAGATTATCCTAGCCATAAAATTGGTTACTTGAAACTGGAAAATGGCAGCCAATGATTTCAGTTAACAAAAGCCAGATGGTTAGGATCATCTGATGCGGGAGACTATGGGTACAGCTCAAAATAAGACAAGGCATATTTCCTCAACTTCTAATGGAGACCATAGAATTCAAAACATAAATACTGAATGAAGAAGAAAATCGTATATGAATCTAACCATTTTCAAATGACTGTATCCTAAGAGGCATGCACAAATACATCCTGACGTATTGCAATATGATACGTCATGACTTTAGCCATTGGGGTTCTTTTAAATGACCCAAACAGTTTATGTGATGAGGATTCTCTTGGATGGGGGATGCATGAAAAATCTCTCAGATTGAATGTTTTTTAACCTTTTATTATGCAAAGGTTACGATAAGCATCCATCATTTTCAACGCAAAAGGGCCACATTTCAAAGGGTATAAATAATACAATTTTAGAGATTTTATTTGTCGTCTATCCACTATAAAAGGTGAGACTGATAGCATAAATGTTTTGATCACTGGAAGACGACCCAGATTCAAAAGGCTAAAGTCCCAACATATCATATTGCAATACGTTGGAATGTATTTGAGCAAACCTCACATCGTAATAGCAAACAGCATGCAGTTGGAACCCCCATTGATTCGACATGAAGTTCCCAACTTACTTAGCTTTAAGACATGAATATGGGTGGAAGCTTGTATGTCAAAACAAAATAAATGGCCTTTTTGCAGGAACTGAAGGGTGAATCATGAGTAATCCAGAAGTGAGAATAGCCAACTCTCCGTGGAAATTATATTAAGGAATTAAAAGTAGAGTGGTCTGTTTCACAGGTTGAAGCCAAGAGACATTTACAAACCTGGGAGCCATGCTGATCACAAACAACCAATCTGGGGACAGGGAAACGATCTGTTATGATCATTTGAGCATCATCATGAGGAGCTTGCAATAGCCGAGCAAAGGTCTGTAAAACAATCAATATAAGAGATTTTTTTAAAAGATGAATCATAGATAATTATAAAGATAAATAATTCATAGTCAAGCTACATGCTGTCAAGCTCCCAATCATGGATATGGATATCACCACCTTTCGAGAATATATTAAAGCACAGAAGCAAATTTCCATTGATATTTGCATTTAACAGATGTAGTACTTGTTGTAAAGTATTAAATCTTGGATTCAGTCTGCGACATGTTCCAGACCAACACATAGTCAACTCAGTTTTAGTCTATCTCAGAGTCAGACCACGAACTGGGTTGAAACTAACTGGAAAAGACAGCTGAAGAAACCAACTCATTCCATACCAAAACTAAATCAACTGGGTTTTGTCCAGCATTTGATCCTGTAGCAAGCATCGAAATTTTGTGATAGATTAGGAAAGCTGGGATAACTATAGGGAAATTAATATTGCAACAACCGAAGTTGTTTATTTGCCTTCTTCAAAGGCTGGAGTGCTATACATTTTGTGAAAAGCACACATCGACACAGGGAAATTCCATCTGACTTGCCTGTTTTTAACCTTGGATAGATTTTTCTTGCATTTATTTCATCACTCAATCTCTTTGGAGTTTCAGAATGTCATAACTTTCCTATTGGTTGTACCAAAATATGCTTAGTCCAGATGGGATGTCTCCACCAGAGACATGCAATGCTCTAACAAGAGAGATCAATAGGATTTCTTGGAAGCCAAAAACAACAGAAAAAAACTGCCCTCCGACATTTTAAATACCCATCCATCTAGGATAGGTCTCATCTTAACCACTATCAAAACTAAGAATTAAGAGTTGGGGCTTTGATAGCATTGCTGCAAACAAATCATCCTCTGACATTTTAAAAAGTAATCCACCTAGGAACAGGTCCCATCATAACCGCTATCAAAACTAAGAATTAAGACTTGGACTTTCATAGCATTGCAAAAGTCCAGTTGGACATAGGCTCACGGGGGGGGGGGGGGGGGGGGGGGGGGGGGGGGGGGGGGTGAGAGGAGAGAGAGAGAGAGAGATGCGTAACTTCAGAAAAACCCAACTGATAACAAATATGAAGTTCAATGACATAACCAGCAATACTCACCATGGAATCCAATGACTAAAAAGAACAAAATCAATCACAGGCACATCTCAGCAAGTAAAGGTTGCAACTTGCAAGTACAGGCTCCAAGGTAGCTTACCTGATGATCGGGATGATTTTGGTAACCCATGTTGCGCCACTGAGCAATTGTCATTCCATGAAAAATAACAACACTAAAATATGCATCCAGAAGGAGAATGTGGTCTGCTGAAATAGAAGCTACATCCAACAATGCTGGTGCAGGAGGTGAACTAAAAGAATAAGAAATTAAGGAAGGCTGGATCATGACCACCGAATTGGAGATGCTCTCCCGGTTTAATAACATACGGAAATAAGCTGTCTCATCCGGGCTGTTGTTAAAAACCTACAATAAACAAGCCTGTCAGAGATAGAGAAAATATAGTGCAGCAGTCTCAAAATTCATAGATATAATCCCGCAGATCACCTGTACAAATTGTGAACGCCGTAGATTGAACATGAATTGAGGGAATATTGAGAAATTCGGGTTTAATGTAAATGTCAACGGATCATCTTTTCGGTAATCACCGAATCTCGAACAAATACGAATAAGGGATCGATCTAACCATCTTGTTGCATCAAACTCTTCCTGAAAAGCAAAAAGGTAAAGAAGTTGATGAACTCTTCATGAACTGAACCATAGAAACCGACGTACGAGAGTTGTTTGCTAGGAAAGAAAAGCAAACATGGGAACCAATTAAACTCCTTCAAACAGAGGATATAAAAACAGTGAGTAGTGGATCGCACCTGGCTAAGAAGTAAGAAGGTAAGAACAAAAATGACAAGTAAATAGATTTGGAATAAATATGAAACAAAACCAGATGCTCCATTTTGAGTTCAAATTTCAACCTCAGAATGAAAATTTCTTATGTGCTTTAGCCTGGAAATGAGAAGGCACAAAATCAATATAATTACTGATTAAATTTTGCGTTAAAGGATTTGATATCCGTGTGAATTAGACTAATATACATCAGAAGAAACCAATCCACACACACAAATATACAGCAGTTGGCTCATAACAAGCTGGCGGCACTGTAGGACACAATATGCATATTTGAAAATTACCTCCATCTCCATTTTTAGTGAGATTAATCTTGCCATCACAACAGCAGAAGTCTCCTGGTCAAAGCCTTCTACCAATTCCTGCAAAGGTAAATAAGTCCACAGATTAGCTGAACTCTCCTGCAACTTTGTGAGAAAGGAACAGAGACCCATGTGCTGAAAGTAAACAAATAAAGCATAAGTAAACAACAACGATCAAAAACAGGGAGAGAAATGGAGAGGGGGGAAAAGGAGCACCCAATAACAAGTAATCCTACATAGAATAACGCCTCATCCAGTGACAGTGAACTACAAGAGACCCAAAAATCACAATTATCAGAAATAAGAACCTAAAACTCTATAATTTAAGCAAGTCACTGGATGGTATCTCTCAAAGGGCAAGAGGGCTGGTTATAGAATGGGCTAGTAGTGTCTCAAATTTAAAGGGAAGTAATATGGATTTCCTTGGGTAATCTTGGGTCGCTCTCTCGGCATCCCTTTTGTTGTTCTCGTATTTGTTCCTTTTTGTTTAATAAAAGCTCTCGTTACCTTTCAAAAAAAAAAAACTCAAGTTCACTGTCGAAAACTAAAATAATTATTATAATAAATAAATTATATAAAAAAAAAAAAAAAAAAAAAAAAAAAAAAAAAAAAAACTCAAAACAAACTACACTTTGCCTATCGGACAACATATTCACAAATTTAGCCCATAGCCAGGTTTATGGAGGTTCCCATAAGGCAATCAACCAGCAGATAGCAAGCAAACTAGGCAATCGTAAGAGATTTACTTGTATTGAGTGTTATATGACAAACCTGAAAGATTCCGGGTCATTCAGATTTTATAGAGCTTTGACTTTTTAACCCATAGATGAGACTCTTTGTTTTTTGGAAGATATGATAGGTAAGATAGTTTTTAATACTAGATGTTGCTAAACTCGCCCAGTCTCCATATAATCTTGTAGCAACAGATATGATGATCATGATGAAGAAGATTACTTTGGGAAAGATTAACAGAAAAGCACAGCCTAAAGGATAAAGATTAACAGAAAAGCACAGCCTAAAGGATAAGCATCCCATCCCCACTGCCAAAAACTGGCACCCCAATATAGGCCTACCCATCGTGTGTGTTAACTCTCGTCTAAGCAGCATCCTTTTTAATTGACAGCCCTAAGAAATATCCTTTCAATATCTGTGCAGAACAGTTTTCAAAGCAATCCACTAGCAAAAAACAAACATTGAAACTTGCATCTGACCTCTGAGTTGGCAGAACTATCTGCCCATCTTCTTGTAATAGTCGTAACCCGGAGCCTCATTTGGCCTTCAGGATTCTGATAACTGCAATAAATGGCAGCAAGTTCTAATTAAAGAGGGGAGGTAGGGGGGAAACAACCTCCAGAAAAAAAAAAAAAAAAAGAGAGAAAACAATACAAATAAAAGAAATTTGCAGATGAAAGAAGTACCATACTTTGTTAGAAACTGTAAGTACAATTGCTGATTTAAAGTCCCTTGGGAACGTTCACTGGGTGAAATATCAAAGAAGACAGTCAAACAAGTACTCTTGTCAAGGCCACACATTTTCCATGATGTTGTATTTCCCTGCCCAATGACTATATCGGCAGAAGAAGCTCCTTTCTGCAAAGTGGCAAAACCATAACCGGTATAACAGCAACCCCACGCAATAAATTCTCGACTGCTATAAATAACAAGGCAGATCTCTAAAAGCCACACCAAATATCATCCCATGAAAAGCAATCATTTTTGTGGAGTATTAGATGGGCTAACCTTCTCCAAAGATGTGCATGGTCCAATAATTCCCTGAATTTTGATATCCTTTGAACAGAGTATCTCAAGTGTGCCACTGAAAAAAGTAGAGAATCATATGCATAAATGTGTGACCAAGTATATTGTATCAAAAACACAGCCTATCAAGTTTAACTGTCTGCTGGGATAAATAAGAGGCAACAATAACAACAATGGCTATAAGATCGGGGCATTCTGTAGACCAGCTTTCTTGCCAAAGACACACACAATTGAATTTGAAAAGCGTGAAAATGAAACCACTGATAGAGAACAGAATGAAAAACACAGCATGTGCATCATGTGCCCATGCACCATTTTCTTAACAAGAACAGGAAATGCATGCATGCAGGTGTCATGTTTCCTAGTTGTATCATATATTTTTACCAATTCAAATTTGTAACTGACATGAGAGGAGTATCCATGAAGAAATTGATATGAACGGAAAAAATGAGAAATACAAGTGGAAACAAATATATCAAGTTACAAGATAAAAATGAATTCATTTCGTTTACCCATTGTTGAGTTGCCAACTGTATCAAAGAAGGCAGGTCTCTGAAATTTTCAAAATACTGTCATGTATATAGTTCTTTTTCTTGGTAAAGAGGTCTTGTGTGTGTGTGTGTTCATCGATTTTTTACAGCACAGTAACAAGCTCTAACATGCAGATTAAACTTAGATATTTTAAACAAGCAAGCAAATGAATTGAGAAACACCGATACCACCAACATAAGAAGAAATGTCTGGAATATAAAAGGCAGAACTTGGAATAATTCAAGCTCATATACAGACCACGGAGCAACTCACTTGAATGAAAGGCCAAGAGATTGTTCCCCACCCTCAAATATGCGCTTGAAAGAGTCTCTAAACACAGAATGGCCAAAACTTTCAGCCAGCACAACAAGGCCACCTGTCCTTTCAACGACAACCTTCATCTCTGCAACCCCAACCTGGAATTATTGCAGATAGAACGAACATGATGATTCTAGTTGAATTACAAATCAAAACTTAAAGAAAGTGCAGACACATTTCTACCAGTTAAATACATTCCAAACAACATGAGAAAAAGGGTAAAAATATCTGGGACTAATTATTTCAAAAGTAAAGTGCATGCCTAAGTGTGCACCTCAGTGCAAGGTACCCCTAAAACATCCTGCGCGCAACCGCAGTTCCAACAAAACAGACCAAAGGCTACACCTCAAGGACCAGTTTCGTCCATTTTTTTCTTTTTCTTTTTCTTTTTTTCAACACCTAGTTTGTCGACTTTTTGGGAAATGATACAAAGAAAGATGTTTCTGTGTATGGCAGAATTTTTAACATCACAACCTGTAACCAAATTCAGGTTGGGCAAAGGATGTAATACAACTAAACAAAAGCTTCTCCGCTCTTGATCTAATAAGAAACTTACGATACGAGGGACCAAGATTTTGTAGCGCAAATGACTTGGATAAAGCAAAAACTGTTTTTGCAAGTGTTTATGAGAACTGTAAGCTATCAGAGAGTAAAGTAATGATTAAAAGAAAATTGAAGTAGACCAATCCAAACCTGATCAAGTGCCGAAGCAAAAAGGTCCAAAACATGTCCCTGGCCAACTAGCTGTTTGGCAAGATTTTCATAAAATTTGACAGCTTTCTTAAAATGACGTGCCGCATCCTTGTCAAGATCCTTATGGGAGCGCGCTGGCTCAGACAGATCTTTTGATACAATCTGCAGATAGCTGGCAGGTCAGCATATACAGAACTTCAAGAACTACCATTTTATTTAAATGGAAATGAAAATTTAATGGCAACAGAATCCCCCTTTCGGTCGACATCTCCTCTCTTTTTTTCTTTTTTCCTTATTCTTTTTTCATTTCCATAACATCCATAAATCATAGTTGCAGCATGAGAAATAAATAACTTAATAACAGCATATTATCATTTCTAAAGCATACACGACATACCAATGGTCTCAATGACAATCATTATCAAAAGACTCAAATGACATAGCAAATACACCATAATTAAGTAACACCTTCTTTCTCTCATTACAATGAAACAGCAATAGCAAAACAAACTATATTACACCCACGAAAATCATGCCACATTGCATTTCAACTGAGCAAGCGGTTCTCCTTCTAACATGAAATTCATCATCATCATGAAATTAATCGCCGAAAACTTTTAGCCCAACAAATAGATAATATAGAAACATACAAATACAAACCTGTGGCAGTCCAAAAGAGCAGAATGGTCAACAATGGGGGAGTTTCTTGTATATATATAACGGAAAATAATCTAAATACAAAGATAAGTAGAATGATGAAAAATGCCACACAACAAACAGCTGCAAAAGTAAGCTGTTACATCCCCTCATAAAAAATAAACCCATACCAGAAAAAGACACTTAACCCAAATCTGAGATCATTTCTCCACAAACTGGGAGCAGGGATATGAGTGCGAGATGGCGTACATGTGGGTGTATATGTGCGTGTGGTGAGGAATTGGGAGGACTTTTTTAGGTACACCAATCTCTCTTTCCTAACCCAGGAGATATTGCAGATAAGATATTAAGATGGAGAGAGCATCCCCTCATACAAAATAAACCCGTACCAGAAAAAGACACTCAAACCCAAATCTGAGATCATTTCTCCACGAACTGGGAGCAGGGATATGAGTGAGAGAGGGCACACATGTGGGTGTATATGTGTGTGGTGAGGGATTGGGAGGGACTTTTTTAGGTACACCAATCTGTCTTTCCTAATCTAGGAGAAATTGCAGATAAGATATTAAGATGGAGGGAGAAGAGATTTCAGGAATTTTGCACTTACAGGTGTTCTGTGGAATTGAAGGATGCACTTTGGATAGGAGTTACTGCAGCCAAATATGGGCGTGGAGAGAGCGGTTGGGTAAAGTGGTATGCTAGTTAATGCTAAAGACTTCAGTCTTGACTGTCCATTTATTTATTTGTAGGAAAGTTTTAAAAAAATATTGGACACAAGATGGGGTGGGATAGATTTAGATTGGAGCATTGAGTGGGGCTATGATGACAAATCCAGGCCATTTGCATTTGGCACACACAATTGACAATATTTTCAACTCTTTAGATGTTCTTCATGTGGCAACAACATAGCTGATATCCTTGAAAAAGGAGCAGCTAAACCTTAATTATGCATTAGGCAATCTCTACCCTCATTAGGTAGTTCTCCTCTTTTTTAAGCCATAAATAATTAGGTGGAGAAAAACACTATGACAGGCTATGATATCACCATACATGCATTTAGTGGTACAACCAAAGCATCATAAGAAGTACTTATACAATTTTAAGGCAATAAACAAACATGTAGTACGAGTAGGGATGACCGTAGGAAGCATGATAAAGATATGGTTTCTGCATAAATGATGGATATGTGAGCCATCCCATTGGTCCACGTTCTATGGCTTATTCTGGTCATCCGGACAGAACCACATGTATAAGAAGAGATCGGGGCCAACATATTCTTGCCACTCACATTCTGGCCTACTTTCAAGTACCAGACAATGCTTGATTGACATGAAATTTGTCCCATTCAAACTTCTAGAAGTTCTTAAACTTAGTTGCAATTCTAGAATTAATAACTTCCTCATTTAGGTTGGTTAGCTTGATTAGCAAATTGACTTATTAATGCAGGGGCATTTTCACACCGAACTTGAATGGGGCGGCCTGTGGGATGTAGGGGCACACTCGGGGGGGCGTGGAGGCGGGTGACTCATGTGAGGCGGAGCTCATGGATTTGGGGCTCACGAGGGGGCAGAACCCATGGATTTGGGGCTCATGAGGAGGATTCGGCTGAGGACCTAACTCATGGATTTGGGGCACGGGCTATGAGATAAAGGGATTAATTCATCACGCTCTAACAGTTCAAGCTTTTAGCGCAAGTGGTTAATTGTCCTGCATCAAATTGGTATCAGAGCCGGAAGTCTCATGTTCGAGACTCTTCACCAGGTGTGATTAATGCGGGGGCATTTTCACACCGGACTCGAATGGGGCGGCCTGTGGGATGCAGCACACTCTAGGTGGGTGGCCTGCATAACCCATGGATTTGGGGCCCGTGGAGGCGGGTGACTCGTGTGAGGTGGAGCCCATGGATTTGGGGCCCACGGGGGGGTGGAACCCATGTATTTGGGGCCCATGAGGAGGGTTGAGTAAGTGGTTAATTGTCCTACATCACTTAGATTGATGAGTCATAATCAGTGAAGGATGGTTAAGAAGTCTTAGTTGGTTTTGGAAAGATCTAAGAAGATTATATACTACTAGAGCTTTCACCCTTCTTCAATTCCAAGGGAGGCCCCTAGCTTGAAAATTCCAGGATTTTGGAGTCATCTCCAATCATCATAGTGACCATCTCCTCCTCTCTTAAGGCATTCACATCCATTCATAACTTTGGATGCTTTCATTTACATTAACCTCACATGCTACAAAAATCAAGAATAAAAAAATCCTTGTGGGCCACGTTGTACAAAAATAATAATTGACAACTGCCCAAAAAGAAGTATAAGATTTTTTTCCATTATGAAATTTAGTAGACCCACTTTTGTGGGCCATCAAATGCTTGAAATTGCCTTAATTTGGGGCCAAGGCTTTCCTATGATGAGCTCAATGCAATGATCGTCTTATGTTGCACACATATGTCATGTTTAGAATACTTGAAAGCATTTAATCCATCACATACATTATCCTGTGAAAATGCCACAAAATAATTCCAAGAGTCAAAATCCAAGCCATAGATTTCACAGGAGCTTTAGGTAAATTCCAGATGTTTTTTTCTTTTTTCCCTTTTTTTTTTCTTTTTTTTTGAAAGGTAAAGAATATTATTCCGAAGAGAAAAGAAAACAATTACAATGAAGGAAAACTACAAATAAATCCCCTGACCAGGGTCCCAACCTCTCAATAAGGAAAAGACCCTATTGATCACTTTCGGACCGAACCTACACTTTGTTTCTCTCTCCCCAAACAATCCAGAGAACTGCTAGCAGAGCTTTCCTCCAATTTCCTCTCACAGACGAATAAGGCATTGTTGCATGCATGCCAAGACTCAAAATAAGATCTCCACAGAATTAGGCATAACCCTGGCTATATTGAAGAAGTTGAGGATGTTGTCCCAAATCGTAGAGATAAATGGACAGAAAGGAAAAGATGGTTCACCAATTCTGCTTCACTCATGCATAGGATGCAAACATTTGGAATGATTATACCCCTTTTTATCAGATTATCAACCATGAGCACTCTGTTTCTCCCCATGAGTCAAGCAAATGTTGTGATATTGGAGGGAGCTCCATAACTCCAAACGTGACTGGTATTGGCTGGAAGAAGAGGACGCGGGGGACTGAGTAGCTAATAAGTACATCGACTTCATGGAGAAAGAGCCTGTTTTCTCGTTGAACCAAATTAATGTCTTGGGAGTCAGGAGAAGGGGAGATGCCCTCCAATCTCTGCACAAGTTGCATGCATGCTGCTTCCTCAATCTCATTAAAGTTCCGCCTACATGGTGGGGTCCAAACCCCAGAAGCGCCTTCGGAGCTGAAACAGTTAGTGACCGAAATGTTTTTGGAAGGGCAAAGAATCGCTAGATTGCGGAAGTCTGCTCGTAACGGAGCATTACCTAACCAAATATCATCTCGTAAACGAATTCTCTTCCCTTTACCAAGGGAGAACCAATATGCTTCCATACCTTGTCCTCCAAACGGGCTATTGACTTCCATATATGAGAAGCTCTATACATTGAGGTCCTTTTGGTTCGCCAGCCGAAGGATTCAACTCCATATTTCCATTCAATAACCGTCCTCCACAAGGCATCAACACCGAACCTCCAAATTCTTTATTAAGATGTTTTTTCTTAATAATGAATAGCCTAAAACTTTATAAAAGAAAGAGAACAACAAGGCACCAAAGGATACATCAGACAATTCTGAGCAATGCAAAAAGAAAAAGAGAGGCCATAACACCTGAACCTAATTTCTAATAAATCAATAAATCATCTTTGCCAACGGCTTTTGCTAGACCATCGACAACTTTGGCTCTCAGTGAACATGAGACACTGTAGTGCATAGATTGGCGCAAACATCCTGCATTGTATAACAATCATGAACCTTTAATAATAATTAGAGAGAGAGAGAAGGAGAAGGAGAAGAAGTCTACAACGATCATGTTTGCAACTCCCCGAAACACACGGACGAAAGTAAACCAGTTGATTGCGTCTCAAAAATCAAGGGAGAACAACCTGCTCCTTTGCATTTTCTGCACCTAGCATAGCAGCACCACAGCAGAATCAGCTCCATTGGAGGTCGCCATGCCAAGAGGGCCGGAAAAATCTAGAATGGGAGAACCCTCATGATCTCCAAAGATGCCTACAGTGCCTGCCAATCCTGGGCTGCCGAGAGAACTGCCGTCAAAATTTAGCATGGTCCTACCAATCGGAGGGAGGGGGCCATCTTTCTTTTTTTTACTTTCGTGATTCATGTACCGCATTTGCTGATTTCAAACCAATTGGCTCCAATTATCTGCTTTGAAATGCCACAGAATTTGCTGTCCATCTTTCTCCACTCCAAAATCATCTCTCAAGCTTTATCAAACACTTAGCACATTGCAGACTCACCTCAGAATATTCTCTGATTTGCTATAGCCAAAGAGCCCAAAGGGTCGCTATTTTCTACAAGCACGCTCCTAAGTAGGGAAGACCTGATTGATGTATAAACTGAGAAGAGATTTTCCACCTATCTTGGCAATAGCCATTTAATACCAAAACTGGTCAAACAAGGCTTCCCAAACTTTCCACCCAAAATTGCAGTGGATTAGGAGATGACAAACTGAGTCTTCCTGATTGTAGAATAGGGTATGGCAGTTTGGGAAAGAAATACCCCTGTTTTTTTTTATATGGACAAACGCGAAGATTTTGTCCCATTTGCGGTCCAAACAAAAGCGGAAATCTTTAGGGGGGGTAGCTGGTTTCCATGTGCGTGAGAAAACCTGGGCTACCGGCTCATTTTCTGACATCCAAAGCCCATAGAAGGATCTAACAGAGAACACCCTCTCTGATACGAATCAAGCCATCAAACCCAAGCTTGTATATACGCTATTGAAACACAACCATTGATCGGGTCAAAATTTGCTGCTCCTCATAGCACAAGTTTCTTCTCAAGAATGATGACCAAACAACTTTACCTGCCACTCTACTAGAAAAACACTGTGCTTCTCCCCATTGCAAGCAATCCAGAACAACAGGGTAAACATACAGGCAATAGGAATATTACTGCATCGTCTATCCTCCCAAAAGTTTTACTCTGACGCCTTTTCTAGCTCCAAAACGAACACCACGGGAAGATAGATTCTGAGTCGACAAAATTGCATGTGACATCACTGAACCAAGTCTTCTAGAAGGCACCTTAATTCCCCATCCATGAGTTGAATTGCCGTATTTAACTAATACGCTGCTTTTCCAAATTGACAGTGGACCTTCCACAATGTGCCACCACCATTTTCTTAGCAAGGCTAAACTCATTTGCCTAATCCCTATTATGCCTGCTCCCAAGTTTCTCTGGCTTACAGACATCCTTCCACACAACTAGGTGAAATATATGCTTTTCTTCTTTGTCATTCCACAGGATTTTTTTCTGTCAGCAATTTTCAACGGGAATTTAAAAAGTGATGTAGCCCAAAAGAGCATGGGTGAAGGTAGCAAGAAAACACTTGATGACCTATGGTCTAATTGAAGTTATGGCCCTTGATAGAGTAGAATGGCAAAGCGGGATTCATGCAGCCGACCCCAATTAGTTGGAGAAGGCTTAGATGATGATGATGATGATGCTTTAAAGTAAGGTTGGCCGAGTTATCGAGTCCACTAGGACTCGCTCAACTCATTTTGACAGCCCTACCAAGTCAAAGGTGGCGTCGACCCGGTAGGGGTCAAAATGGAACAAAACTCATGCAAAAAACTCAGGCCAAGTTCGCCCAAGTTTTTGCATGACTCGTCCAAGTGATAAAAAATTGGATGAGTCATGGTGCCGTACGTCGGGTGTTTTTAGAACAGGAATTGCTGAGTTGCAGCGATGTAATGGCTTCCTTTTTCCTTTTCCTCCCTTTCTCCTTCTTCTTGACTTCTTCCTTATTTGTCCTTCTTACTCTTCTTCTCTGCATTGTGCCTTGTGATGGTTTAAATTCAACCCTAAAAGGGAAAAAGCAAAGCTCTGGCAAAGAATAATGGTTGATACTCATACGCCAATAAATTATGCGCGTGGCACCCATGTGATTAAAATCAAACCATACAAATTGTGGTGCACAACTTAGACTATGAAATAATAATTAAACTGATTATGTAACCAAAATGTATGATTGGTGAAATTTAATGGATGGTTGAAAACTAAAAACATCCAATGGCTTGATAACAACTGACAACTCTCAATTAATCAGAGATTAGTATTGTTCAATAAATATGATTGTTAGTACATGAACAATATATCATTCATCCCCCAATTTGGACGGTTTACCTTGAGTCGATGTAAAGTACATTTACAATTTCTAAGCGTTTGAGTATCAACCATCATACTCTGCAAGAGTATTGAATAGCTCCTAGAAAAGGGGGCATTAAAGACTGGTGGTTGTCACATGCACTTACCTAGGCATTTAAGTCATGTTCGGCTCCTATGATAGTTCACCACCATGTTAAAAATGGGTATGACTCTTCAGCACAGTAAATAACATAGCTGTAAGGTAACAGTGTAGCGTCTTTCAACCAAGGCTATTTATATGGGCATCAGAACAAGACACACCATATAAATGGTATGGATGGCCATGGCCAAATCGTATCATAGGTATGGATCACTAAATAAGGAAAGTTGAGCCCCCATTCTTCAAAACATGTCTCGCACTTAATGGCTTGTGAACAAACCCCCCTAAGTCACTTCCTTTTTTCTTTGTGAGTATTGGGAATATCCCCATTCATAGGTCCGAGATCCACATCTATGAATTGAAAGGCCCGAATGATCAACTCTGCAATCAGTTGTTAGAATCAATAGGTGTTCAAATCGTTCATTTGAATAAATTGAAACCCTTCTTATTGGATGATCATGATACTTCCCAAAGATCAAAATTCTTGATCAATGGAGGAACAATATCACCATTTTTGTTCAATAAGATACCAAAGTGGATGATTGACTCATTCCATACTAGAAATAATCGCAGGAAATCCTTTTCTTTTTTTTTAAAGGCAACGATTTTATTAGAAAAGAGAGGAAACAAAAGCCTGCTGAGATAGCAGAGCGGGAAAGCAACAGATTCCTATTTCTCAATGATATCCTGCGATCGAGACTATTGGCTGAATCCCGTGAAACCACTATCGTGAAAAGGTTAAAACCTCGGGCTCGAGGACGTAGTTATCCGATAAAAAGACCCACCTGTCATATAATTATTGTAGTGAGGGGTAGCTCTAAAAAGAAAACGGATCAGGATACATATTTAGAAACAAAGGATCAATGGAAAGATCCTATAATAGAAAGATATTTGGAGAAAGAGAGAGAGAGAGAGAGAGAGAGAGAGAGAGAGAGAGAAGAAAATTATCTGATTGAATTGGACAGACTTTCCTCCTGACTTATAATCACTTTGAACTCTGATTGAATTGGACAAACTTTCCTCCTGACTTATGATCACTTTGAACTCTGATTGAATTGGACAGAAAATTATCCTCCTATAATCCATCTAAGAAATCAATTTCAGCCATCAGGGGATCTTTAATAGCATTGGCATCGCCAAAGATTCTTCATTCCACACCTTCAACCTGTCTTTAAGACATTTCACTTCTTCCATAATTTTTTTCCCCTGCTCTGCCTTTAACCAAAAAAGAAAGGCCACCATTCATGCAATCTTTCTCATAGAAGGGGGTATTGCATCCACGTATCTTCAAATGGAATGGATTCGGGCCTCAGGATTGGTTTCATTCACTCTAGGAAATATAGTCCCAAGTTAGAGGAAAAAAGGAACATATCCAAATTAGACATGACTGTAAACTCCCGATTGTTTGATCACGTGTATCTGTCACTTAGAAGAGGAAGATCTATCAGCACCCATCTCTTCATAAATTCAGAAAAATAATAATAATAATAATAATAATAATATCCCACATGCTTGTTGCTATATTCACACCTCCTTTCTTCTCATGAGTGAACCAGATCACATTGGAATCACTGCCCAAGGACAAAAGAGCAACCAATCTGCTAGGAATTGGACTTAATTCTATCGAGAAGCTTGATCTGAGACTTGGATCACATGGACCATATACCACTGACAATGCCCAGCAAGCCCCATTGAAAGAATGCTTTAAGAGGATTGACATGGAAAAAGAAACATTTACAGAATCAATTTTGATGTGGTAATTTGGGTCCCATGGACCAGTTTGCCACCCGTTCTTCCAACAGAATTAGAACCTAAGCACAAAAGAGCAGCCCAACTGCTAGGAATTGGCCTTTAATTCTATTGAGAAGCTTGATCTGAGACTTAGATCACATGGACCATATACCACTGACAATGCCCAGCAAGCCCCATTGAAAGAATGTTTCAAGAGGATTGACATGGAAAAAGAAACATTTACAGAATCAATTTTGATGTTGTAATTTGGGTCCCATGGACCAGTTTGCCACCCGATCTTCCAACAGAATTAGAACATTCCCACTCACAGATGCTGCTCCCCCAATTTGCTCTACACTCTTCTTCCAAAGCAGTTCTAAGACTCTTTTACAAAGAGTCTTTATATGATAAGATCTACCGATGCTATCTATTCATTCTCCTTAAATGTTCTTCCAACAAATCACCTATCAACCTAAAAAAATGTGAGATGTATACAGCTCCCACTTCAATGTCCAAGTTCAACATATAAACTCAATTTCTCTTCTGGTGAAAATAGCAAATGACTACATTCACATTTCTACGAGTAACCCAGACAAGTAAGAAATAAAACAGCTTCATAACCAAATTGAACTTCCCTTGCCTTCCTAGGCCCAAAAAAATCAAATTTCACAAGAATAACTACCAATGCGAACTCATTCAACCCAATCACTATCAAACCACATACACATAATATGCATCACATGGAACACAGCAACTGTTGATTCAGATCAAACCAAATGAGTAGACAGGGAAAAAATAAAATAAACCAGAGTGATATTCTTACTGTTCCTGGGCCCTCCGTGCATGGACCGCCCACCAAAGCTATAATGCGAGCACCAGTACCAGGAAAGCATGCGCCGAGCATACCAGCTGCTACACTCAGAGCAACACCTGTGCACCGCGAGGCCCTGTTACCAGCTTCCACAGGCCACTGATCTGTCTGTAACTCATCCAAAAGCTAGAAAAGAAAAACAAAAAAGAAATCAATTCCGGCATATATATCTGCCTCTATGCAACCTTTTCCTGCCTATATCTCCAAAGAGGAAATCTACATTGCACAACCCAAACTAGCGAACTTTTAGTAGTGATCCAGATCATTCATCTGGTGGGCTACACCACAACTAAGCAATGGGCTAAAAAATCCCCCCATCAAATAATCCTGACAATCTGATTGCTGACCTGCAAATGGATGGTTAAAGTTAGAATAATGCCCAACAATCCATGCGCAGCAAGAAAAGATCAAGTCCACCAATCAAATGGTTAAGATTGTTTGATGGAGAAGTCTTCAGGTCCACGCCTGTCTAGCACCGCCTGCATGACGAACAATCTGCATAGCTGAAAAGTGAGCCTCTCGTGCACATGATGCATCCGGAACTGAAACACTACTGATTCGGGCAATTCCGAATTGCATGATACCTCATCTTTAACTACGCCAAAGACCCAAATCCTAATAATCCAAACTTCCAAAACAGATTGAATTGCTCACCGAATTCAGAGTGTATTCACACTCAGATGCCGGCAGCAGAAACCTACTGTCAATCCCAGAGCCAAACCCAGTCTGACCACCCTTCGGGGCCCGCTGGCCCACTGCGAGCCCCAGCTGATCCAGAATCTGCTCCTGAGACAGTTCCTTGGTCCCTCTGAAGATGTAAACCCTCGACATGTCTGTGAATCCGATCTCGTGCACATGTACCTGCGTGCCATAAGATACAAACCCAACAAGTGCGTGGTCGGGCAGCAGCCCGACTGCCCGCCTGAGGGCAGACTTCACAAAGTCCATCTCCTCATCGATGAGACAGGTGTCGAGGACAAAGAGGAACACCGGCCGAGGCGGGTCAGCAGCAGTGGGGAGAGCGTACTCGACGGTGGAGAACTGAGGGTAGAGCTCGGCGGGCATGTTGGTTTCGCTGATGGCAGCGTAGTGGGGCGGGAAGTGGTTGCGCTGGAAGCAGAGGGGGCAGATCCAGATCTTGGCGGGGAAATCGACGCGGGAGTACGGATTAAGCGTGCACTCGCAGGTCTTGCAGCGGAGGGGAAGATAGGGGAGGATGGGGATGTCGGGGGAGGAGCGGATGGGGGAGATGGAGGCGGCGATAGGGACAACGCACTTGCTGGCGTCGAGCTTGGATCTGGGCCACACGTTCCAGGTCATGCGGACGGCGTCGATGCCGTCCACGTCGGAGGGCGTGGCCATCTTGGTGATGGAGGGTTGAGGATTTCTTTAGGGTTTTTGGAGAGAGAGAGAGAGAGAGAGGAGACCCCTTTGAGGAAGAGAAGAAGGGGTCACCAGGAGTACGGGATGTAATTTTAGGGAAGTCTGAGGGGAGTTTTGAAGGGGTTGCACTGCTGGAGATCTGTTGGAGATCTGACGTATTTATGTTGAGAACGGTGCTTTTGTTTCCGGTTTTGGGCTGACGCCTTGACGGAAGAGGATGTCGTGCTGTGAGGTGGGCATAGAGTCGAGTCGGACCGAGTTAGGTCCAACTCGACTCGATCCGCTATCTTGAAACACCTTACAAACTCAATCCGACTCGGGACCGATTTCCCGCTGACCTAACACGATCCGAACCCGATCTTGGTTGGCCTGATCCGAATCTAGTCCGACTCGGTCAGAGATACCGAGTTAGATCAAGTTGACTACGGCTCAAATAAGGTCAATGGGTCAAATAGATCGGGTTAAAAACCAGTGAGGTCTCAAGATCAATCGGACCACCAGCGATGTCCCGAGCCAAGCGGGCCACTTGCGAAGTCCCGAGCTAGGGCGGGCCACCAACGACCTGCACTCGAGGTCCCAAGCCATTGAAAATAAAAAATACCTGATGAAGGGACGAGGATGAGTGGTTCCAATCAGGTGCCGGGTTGCTGACTGGCCTGAATTCAAGGTTCCGATTGGGTTCAATGCGACGCCAGCATGGGTAAAGTTAGGGTTAGATGAAAGGGGTAAAAGTAAAACTAAAAATTTTAAGTTTTTATAGTACCCGATTCCGATCAGAGTCAAGTTTCGAATCGGATCTGATCCGATCAGATCGACTCAAATCGAGTTACTATGTAACCCGAACTCGACCCGGTCGAGATTTATATCTGGGAGGATCTACTTGATTCAAACCCAACCCTGGCATTTGGTTCGGGTCGAGTCGGATCCGCCGAGTCGAGTCGGTTCCTGCCCACCTCTAGTTGTGTCTGGAAGGTGTACTTCGTGAATCGAGTCAATCCAAACCCGACAGTCTTAACCCGAACTTGGGCCCATTTGGTCACCATCACACTTCTGTTCGGGTAAACCCTTCTTGATACAACCATCCACCAAAGCATGCTTGCATGGATGAATTATTTTGGTGCACTATCTTCTTTGCCTGGAATCTTACTTGTAACTCTTGTGTGCATTACATATATTGTCATATGTGAGCATACATCACACATACCAACATGTATAACATAAATTATTATTTAAAAATGTATGGTGGCATATAAAAAAATTCATCAAATGAAACTGATTAAATAACCAAATGACCCTTTATAGGTTGAGTTGAGCCGATTTTGAGTCAAGCTTAAGCTAAAAACCTTTAAATTACCAGAAGTTGGGTTGGGCTTGTTATTGTCTCTGACAACTTGATCCAACAATACACGCAGGAGCTTACATGTTATACTTATAAATATGAGTTGTGATTGAAACATGTAATATAAATGTGAAATCATTACTTGTATGGAAAATAGAAATTTTGATCAGTATTGTACGCAGTGTGGATTGTGTTGTATACGATCGTGATTCGACTAATTCATGCATGTTAAATAGGATTCATAATCCGATGTTATATTAGCCCCATACTTAGTAGGGTGATGTATTTTGAACGGTAACTTTAAACATTGGTGAGTTTCTTTAAGGAACACAGTCCTTGCTCGATGTGGTGGAGTCTGAGGAGTTTCAACATGAGGTCTTGGGTTTGAAACCATACGTGGTGAAATCCCACTAAGGCGTGCGTGGGTGTGTGGTGGGTTCATGTGTTAAAAATAATAATTAGAAAAAAAAAAGGGGGATCAAAGACTCGTCTTGTATGGTTTTTGGGACTACATGCCCCTTATTTATATTTTGATTCCCGCAAACATTTCAATTTTAAGAGGCCCTCCTTAGCACTCATTAAGCCTCACTATAACACTTCTTATAGATAATGACCAATTACATTTTAAAAAATCAATTTACCTTAAAAAAAAAAAAAATTATAGGAAAACAAAATCTCAAAATCAAATTTAAAATTTCCCCTTTGAGTTGTCCTTGATCATCTAAGACTAAGCTTAATGGGGCTCACCAATTATATGTGTAAAATCTACTGTGTGTAGTAAGTAATATCATCAATTCAAGTTTGTAAGGGTAAAAAAGAATTAGATCGGCATGTCAATCTGGTCATATAAGAGTAAACGAGTGGTATAGTATGGCAACCATAGGTTTGTGTATCAAGTTAATATGATATGCATCTTTCATCAAACTCATTAATCAGGTGTTCCTCGCCAGGATGAAGTGATAATATAAAATTCATCATAACTCAAAACTCAGGTGGGCCACATTCCTTTTATTTAAAGTGTTTAAAAATAATTATACATTGCTTCAATTGGTTGGACCCATCAAAACTATTTATCGTGATGATATTTTATATGTATGGTTCAAATAAGAATTCCCATTTAATGGATGAAGCAGATCTACGTATACAATATGAGTGTGCAAATGATGAAGATAAGATGGGTGAGGGAAGTTTTTCTTCTTCTTATAATTTTGGGGTTTTAGACCGTTTGATTTCTTCATCCATCATGGGCCTTCTTCTGATCTTGGGGTCTTGGGCCGTCTGATTTCTTCATCCATCATGGTCACATGGTTCATACCATTTACTTTAGTTATGTGAGTATATTTCAGACAAATTTATCTAAATCTGGATTTTTTTGTGATAATAGAGTTTTTGTGATGTCAGAGGGAGGAACCAGGTAGAAAATTCATTGTTTGTCAAACATGCTTATGTAGTGAATAAGTATAGACCAATATAGAAAACTCATTGCTTGTCATACATAATTGTATAGTGAATAAGTAAAAATCAGGATAGAAAGCTCTTTTTTTTTTGCTAAACATACTTATGTGTTAGACAAATACAAACCGATATTAACTACTCGAGGCTTACAGGAATATACTATGCAAGGCTAGAATATATTAGGAAGGCATATTTGTTGCTCTTAGGTAGTTTAACGTTTCAAAAATTTTGAGCCACATAAAACCCCATGCTAATCGTGTTAAAATTTAAATTATGTAATCAATAAGTAAAAACAAAGTACTTAGCACATTAGTAGAGGCACATTATATTCATTGTTTTTATCTATGCGAAGATTTTGAGAAAAGAGGAAGGCCACGAGTGTGATCTCTTATTGTAGGTATCGGCTTTGAATTGCCTATCAACTCAAATCAGTTTGAATCACATGTTTTTTACCATTGGATTGTCCACAACAATCGATGAACATGTTGATTTTTGTCAATAACAAAAAGGTTAAATTTTATAATTTGCTCGATTGATTGATGACTAGTTTCGATCAATCGAGGAGAGCCTCGAGCGATTTAGATTGATCAACTAAATCAATTGAACATAGTAAAAATAGTATAGCGACCAAATTGAATTAATTATGATTTACCTCGATCAATGATGGGTTTTGATAGATTGAAAAATGTAAAAATTATCGAAAGATTTTATTTGCAAAATTCATATTTCCTCGACCAATGTTCAATTAATCGGAGGGATTGATTTAAAAAAAGGCTTCAGTATGGCTAAATTGAGATTGATAAAAAAGGTTTCAATATGGCTAAATTGATCAACATAATCGATCGACAATCTCTTAAACTAATTTTCAGAATTTTCGAACTATAGTACTTAGATCAGTAAGGTTATGATATATGTAAATTCTTTGAACTAGTTATTAATTAATGAATGCAGGTTGGTCATCTTGATTTAATCAATGGCGGGCCTATGGAATTATTGGATAAAGTTCACAATTTGTTTTAATTATTTTAATAGGACTTCTATATTTTAACTCGTTTGATTGTTCAACAAATTCATCTCTATTAATAATATGTGAGTGAATCCCAATATACCTCATACATGTATAGTTAAGATAGATTATTATAACTGCCATGAATGATATGTTATTATGCTACCATGCTAAACTGATTGGTTAATGTATAATACTAGATGATTATCCCTCGTGAATTATATATATAAAAATATATGTCATTACATTCATGAACTATTTACTTCCCCTCACATGAAGAGATATACATGACGACTGTGTATGTTAATGCATGGTGTATTGATCATGCATTACTTAGTGCTCATGTGCTAATTCCTATAAGCCTACTCTAAATGATTGTATGCACAACTTGTACCTGACGTGGTTTTTTTTTCCCCGTGCTCGACCGGTCGTGAGCCATACACGACTGGTCGAGGGCTGGTGCACGACCGGTCGTGGAGTCGAGTCCTGACTCGACTCAAAGTCCAGCGACTTGGGGATATTTTTATCCGGGGTGCTTGACCGGTCGTGGGTGGCGCTTGACCGGTCGTGGCCTTGTCTCGACTAGTCGTGGTTACGCAGATTCGTTCCGCGGTCGAGGGCTGGTGCACGACCAGTCGTGGAGTCGAGTCCCGACGACTCAAAGTCCAGTGACTTTAAGATATTTTTCTCTAGGGTGCTCGACCGGTCGTGAGTGTGTGGCGCTTGACCGGTCGTGGTCTCGTCTCGACCGATCATAGTTACGCAGATTCGTTCCATGATTTTGTGCAGATTGCGGATTTTGAGTCCCTTCGCAATTGGGATGCGGAAAGGAGTTTCTTAAAACTATAAATAGGGGTTATTAGGGGTTTTATAGGGACATAAAAATACAAGTGGGCTATCAAAGGTGTGAGAGAAAGAGAGAAAGAGAGAGATGAAGCTTATAGAAGGGAGGTTATGCTCATGGAGGTTATCTACTGTGCAGTTTATATCTCAGCGCTTCTACGTCCTGGTAATCGGTGAGATCCTCCGTTTTTCTTTTGTTTTCTCATGTTTATCCGCTCTGCATGAGTGAAGACGGTTGTTGTTGGGGGCCTTGCACAAAACCTTAGGATCTAGCCTCCTGAAACAAATCAAATTATGGTAATGGAATACTAATGCAATGAACTAAATCAAATCATAAACCACACTACACCAGGGATTTTTACGTGGAAAACCCTCAAAGAGGTAAAAAACCACGGGACCTCGTCCAGATCAACAATCCACTATAAAGCAGAATGTTACAACCGATCACAAGCACACACCGCTTGGATCAAACCTTCTTCACTCACACAGGAGTGAATAAACAATAAGAGAAACAAAAGAAAACGGAGAGATCTCACCAATCACGAGGATGTAGAAGCGCTGAGACGTGGACTGCGAAATACATCACTTCTACGAGCAGAATCTCCCTTCTATAAGCTTCCTCTCTCTCTCTCTCTCACCTTTTGATAGCCCTAAGCCCTCCTAGAAAACCTCTAGGAAACTTAAAATGCCCTGGAATGTCCCCCAATCCTGCATAAACCCCTTTATATAAGAATACAAAGAGGTATAATCCAAATAGGAAATAAAATCCGCAAAATCTGCATTTCCGCAATCATATCTGCGGAACTCGTCGATGATATCGAAGGTCTCTCAATAGCAGCTTCGATATCATCTGAAGGTCTCTCGATGATATCGAGACGGGACAAAAACTGTCCAGCGACCAGGAGTGAAATTTCAAACAAATATCGACATCATCGAGCCACTCTCGATGACAGCCTTGATATCATCTGAAAGTCTCTCGATGATATCGACAGGACAAAAAACTGTCCAGCAACCAGCAGTGAAAAAATTCTGCAATTATCGATGATATCAAAACCTGTTCGATTTCATCGATCCCAACAATGAGGAAAAAATCCCCATCAAATCTCCCCCTTTTCGACTCAAGAGGAGTTCACCTTATTCAAGTTAGCCTAGTTCTACAAACCTCAATCTTACCCTTGAGCAAAGCCTTGGTCATCATGTCTGACTCATTATTGTCCGTGTGGACCTTCTCAAACGGTAACACTTTCTGTTCCAAAATATTCCTGATCCAGTGATACTGAACCTCTATATGCTTCGACTTGGAGTGCTGATCACTTGGATTCTTTCTCAAGTGTATAACACTTTGATTATCGCAATAGACCATATGTTGCTCCTGCTTCAGGCTAAGTTCCTGTAGAAACCTCTTCATCCAAAGCATCTTTTTACATGCCTTTGTGACTGCAATGTATTCGGCCTCTATTGTCAACAATGCTACAACCTTCTGTAGCTTGCTCTGCTAAGAAACCGCTCCCCTTCAAACGTGAACATGAACCCTGATGTAAACTTTCTGGAGTCTATGTCACCTGCTATATCTGCATCTGTGTAGCCCTCTAACACAGGTTTACCGTCAACATAGCATAGGCTCAACCTGGATGAGCCTCTTAGATACCGCATTATCCATTTCATCGCTGTCCAATGCTCTTTGCCAGGATTGGCGAGATATCGGCTAACAATACCAACCACATATGCTATATCTGGGCGTGTACACCATCAACATACAACCTACATACAACACAGACTGACACATAGGGTATCTTCTGCATCTCATTCACATCTGCCTTCGTCTTGGGACACTGTTTGTCGCTCAATCTGAAGTAACCATCTAGTGGAGTACTGACCGGCTTCGCTGCATTCATATTGAACCGCTCTAGGACTTTCTCGATATACCGCTCTTGTGACAGCCAAAACTTCCTGTTGCTTCTGTTACGGGTTATCCCCATTCATAGGATCTGTCTAGCCGGGCTCAAGTCTTTCATCGCAAAAAACCTGCCCAACTCCTATTTCAGTCTGTCGATCTCTTGATGTGTCTTTTCCCACGATGAACATGTCATCAACATATAACAATAGAACTAAGAAATCATCATCTGAGAACTTGCGTGTGAACACACAGTGGTCCGACTCCGTTCTGTCATACCCATGTTTCAACATAAACGAGTCGAACTTCTTATACTATTGCCGTGGAGCTTGTTTCAGCCCACACAAGTTCTTCCTCAGCTTACACACCATATGCTCCTTGCCCTTGACTTTGAACTCTTCTGGTTGGTGCATGCAGATCTCTTCTTCCAGGTCACCATGTAGAAAGACAGTTTTAACATTTAATTACTTTATCTCCAGATCCATGTTAGCCGCCAACCCAAGCAACATCTGTATGGATGTCATCTTCACCACTGGTGAGAATATCTCATCGAAGTCTATGCATTTCCTATGACCAAACCCTTTCACCACAAGTCTAGCCTTGAACCTAGTCTGTGAATTTTTCTGCTTAATATTCTTTCTGAACACCCACTTGTTGCTCAAAGTTTCTTACCCTTAGGCAATTTTACAATTTCATAGGTGTGGTTCTTATACAAGGATTTCATCTCTTATTGCATAGCTTTCAACCACTCCTCCTTGTACTCGTCGGCTAGGGCCTCGGAATAATCTTCTGGCTCTCCCCCATCAGTGAGCATGATGTACTCATGCGACGAGTACCTCTTGGACAATTGTCTATCCCTAAATGACCTCCTCACTGTGGCTCAACAAGTGGATCAAGTGAGGGTTGCTCCCCTGGTCCATCTGAAAAAAACTCCCCTCGCCTCTACACCTTACTGTACTCCCCCGTCATCAGGCACCACGGGAGGAATAATCGGATCCATATCCTCTACCTCACCTGAACTACGTTGATTCTTCTTTAGCTTACCAATGTCTTCTATACACTGATCTTCAAAGAAAACCACACCTCTGCTCCTGACGAGCTTCTTCTCGGTCGGATTCCACAATCTGTAACCAAACTTTTCATCACCATACCCCAAGAACACGCACTGCCTGATCTTCATATCGAGCTTGACCTCTCGTCATTTGGTAAGTAAATGGATGTCCTGCATCCAAACACCCTGAGATGACTGTATGATGGATCATGTCCAGTCCCACAACTTCTCAGGTACTTCTCCATTCAATGGGGCAAATGGAGACCTGTTTATCAAATACACTGTCGTGTGCATTACTTCTCCCCATAACATATTGAACAACTTCGCATGGGATAACATGCATCTGATTCTCTCAACAATGGTGAGATTCATTCGCTCAACTACACCATTATGCTGGGGGGTCTAGCAACCGTTTATTCATGCCGTATACCCAGAGACTTACAATACTCATGAAAGTCGCCAATGTATTCATTACTATTGTCAGTGCGGATGCACTTTAATGATATACATGTTTCTCTCTCGACCATAGCATGAAACAATTTAAACACACCAAAGACCACGTCCTTTGATTTCAAAGCATAAATCCAAACCCTCCTAGATGCATCGTCTATAAAAGTAACAAAATACAATGTCCCACCCAAGGTTTTTGTCCTCACAGGACCACAAACATCAGAATAAACCAAATCTAATGCATGCACTTTATTAAAAGGAGAAGCAGTTTTAATGAATGAAACTCTATGCTGTTTCCCTGATAAACAATCAAGACAAGTTTTAAGAGGTGTATCTGTCACTTATGGAAGGAGTTGCTTCCTTGCTAATAGCTAAAGCCCTTTTTCACTCATGTGGCCTAGACGCCTGTGCCACATGTTAATAGCTGAATCTTCTGCTGCGTTCAATGCACCATTGCACATACTGATACTTGCCTTGTAAAGGGTGCAACACTTCTTTCCTTTGGCCACGATCAACGAACCTTTGATGAGCTTCCATCTCCAATCAGTAAATTGGCTTTCATAGCCATCATCATCCAACCTTCCCGTTGACATCAAGTTGAAGCGAAGGCTGGGATATGCCTCACATCCCTGAGAACCAATGTGCAGCCCACATCGGTCTTCACACAAATATCACCGACTCTCACGATCTTCGATACGCCTGAATTTTTCATCTTCACAGTCCCATAGTCACTAAACTTGTAGCTTATAAAGAAGTCTCTACATGGAGTCGCATAAAATGAAGCTCCCGAGTCAATCACCCAGTCGGTGTCCTGACTCGTAGCCGTGAGACATATATCATAATCTGCAGAAAAAATAAATAACACAACGTCGCCATCTGAAGCGATCACAGTGGAATCTGATTCATCTTCCTTCCCTTTTCCTTTCTTGTCATTTTTCTTACCACGACATTCATGCTTATAGTGGCCCTTCTTGTCACAAATCCAGCAATCAACATCTCTTCTATTACTCGACTTGCCTCTTGATTTTATCCGGGCCTTCCCGCCCTTCCTGTTATTTCCTCTCCCTCGTTCCTGTGTCACAAGAGCCTCTTGCTGAGTAGACCCCAGAGACTTCCTTCTTGTCTCTTCATTGAAGAGACAATTAGTTACCTGTTCCATGAATATCTTTCCGTCTGGCGCAGAGTTACTTAGAGACACCACCAATGTCTCCCAACTGTCAGACAATGAACTAAGCAATAATAAAGCTTGCAATTCATCATTCAGGACCATCTTCATAGAGGAGAGTTGGTTCACTATATTACTGACCTCATTCATGTGCTCGGCCACAGAACCACCATCTTTGAACTTGAGATTTACAAGTCGCCTTATCAGAAAAATCTTATTACCGGTTGTTTTCCTCTCATACAACCCTTGTAATTTCACCTATAGGCTAGCAGTTAGTTGAAGTTTCTGTAGACACATGGTGGAACACAGAATCATCTAACCACCGTCTAATAAACCTCACCGTTTTCCAGTCCATCTTCTTCCAATTATCATTAGACATATTCTTAGATTTTGCTGATACGCCTAAAATTGGAGAATATAGGTCATTGCAATAAAGCAAGTCCTCAATCTTAGCCTTCCATATGGTCCAATTAGAACCATTGAGGCTGATCATCCTTGACAAGCCACCTTCCATAATTTAAAATTGATCCTACCCGTTCAACGAACTTAGCTTTAATACCACTTTGTTGGGGGCCTTGCACAAAACCTTAGGATCTAGCCTCCCGAAACAAACCAGAATTATGGTAATGGAATACTAATGCTATGAACTAAATCAAAACATAAACCACACCACACCAGAGATTTTTACGTGGAAAACCCTCAAAGAGGTAAAAATCACGGGACCTCGTCCATATCAATAATCCACTATAAAGTAAAACATTACAACGATCACAAGCACACACCGCTTGGATCAAACCTTATTCACTCACGCAGGAGTGGATAAACAATAAGAGAAACAAAAGAAAATGAAAAGATCTCACCGATCACGAGAAAGTAGAAAATGCTGAGACGTGGACTGAGAAGTAGATGCGAAGTAGATTACCTTTACGAGTAGAATCTCCCTTCTACAAGCTTCCTCTCTCTCTCTTCTCTCTCTCTCTCTCTTTTTTTTTCTCTCTCACATTTTGATAGTCCTAAGCCCTCCTAGAAAACCTTTAGGAAACTTAGAATGCCCTAGAATGTCCCCCAATCCCGCATACACCCCTTTATATAATAATAAAAAGAGATAGAATCAAAATAAAAAACAAAATCCGCAAAATATGTGTTTCCGCAATCGCATATGCGGAACTCGTCGATGATATCGAAGGTCTCTCGATAACAGCTTCGATATCATCTAAAGGTCTCTCGATGATATCGAGACGGGATAAAAACTGTCCAGCGACCAGGCGTGGAAATTCCAACAATTATCGATGTCATCGAGCCACTCTCGATGACAGTCTTGATATCATCTGAAAGTCTCTCGATGATATCGACAGGACAAAAAAACTGTCCAGCAACCAACAATGAAAAATTCTACAATTATCGATGATATCGAAACCTGTTCGATTTCATCGATCCCAACAATGATGAGAAAAATCCTCATCAATTGTAACGTTCTACTTCACAGTGGATTGTTGATATGGACGAGGTCCCGTATTTTTTTTACCTCTTTGAGGGTTTTCCACGTAAAAATCTCTTGTGTGGTGTGGTTTATGCTTTGATTGTTTTTCATTGCATTGTTATTCTATACTTCTGATTTGTTTCGGGAGGCTATATCTTAAGGTTTTGTGCAAGGCCCCAGCAGTACCCTGGTTATTGAATAGTTTTTTGGTTTAACCGATACTAATGCCCATTATTAATGGAAGTCTCTCAACAAGTAAATGCGAGCCTTGCCCATACCTACCTAGTATGGTAGAAGCCCGTTACATACATATTCAAATTGACGGATATTCAACTCAAGCAACTGAACCATTTCCCTCTTGAGATAAAAAATGAAGCAAGTAAAAATTTAATGTGAGCCACCCTACAAAAATAATGATTATTGACCATTAAAAACATTTCATGTGGCACAAAAGTTTTGGATCAAACTGATATTTATTTTATACTTTCATCCTGATTTTTGTGATCTTATCAACAGGTTGTCGGTAGACGAACATTAAGCTAGACCCTATGAATATATTAACGGTGGGCTTTCAATCACCACTGTTTCTTGTATTGCGGTCAACCTGAAACTTGTATATAGTTCAATTTTGGCCTTATGTCTTATAATGATTGTAAAAACGGACCGATGACGTGGATATACAAATACAATACATACATCGATATCGATATGGGCTCCATCGTTAGGACCGCACCCACATAGCTGGTTCCAGGCTCGCAGGCAATTTTCGGAAACGGATCGGCTACTCCCCCCGACACCAGCCAATGGCTGATGGTCGGTGCTCTGTGGGCCCCACAATGATGTATGTGTTTCATCCATGCCGTCCATCTATTTTTACAGATCATTTTACAGTACGAGACCCAAAACTTGGTATATCACAATCTTAAGTGGACCACATTACACGAAACAGTGTTGAATGAGCGTCGACCATTAAAAAACATTTTGGGGCCATAAAAGTTTTGGATCAAGCTGATTTTTTTTTTCCCTTTACCTGGGCTTGTGTGACCTAATAAACATATTGGATGTCAAATAAAGAGTACAGTGGGCCTTAGGAGGATTTTGATGGTGGATATCCAATCACTATTGTTTTCATGTGGTGTGGTCCACCTGAGATTTTTATACATCTCATTTTTGGGGTCGAGCCATAAAATGATCTGTAAAAATGGATGAACGGAATGGATGAAACACATACATCATTATGGCCCCATAGAGCACTGACCACCAGCCACTGGGTGGTGTCGGGGGAGTAGCCAATCCGTTACACCACCCAGTGGCTGGTGGTCGGTGCTCTGTGGGCCCCACCATGATGTATGTGTTTCATCCATGCCGTCCATATATTTTTACAAATCATTTTATGGTATGAGACAAAAAATTAGGTATAGACCAATCTCAAGTGCACCACATTATAGGAAATAGTGTTGAATGAGCGTCGGCCATTAAAAACCTTTTGGGCCCATAAAATTTTTTGATCAAGCTGATTTTTGTTTTTTCCCTTCATCTGGGCCTGTATGACCTAATCAACAGTTTGGATGTCAAATAAACAGTACAGTGGGCCTTAGAAGGATTTTAATGGCAGATACCCAATCACTATTGTTTTCATTTGGTGTGGTCCACCTGAGATTTATATACCTCTCATTTTTTGAATCAAGCCCTAAAATTATCTAAAAAAATGGATGGATGGAATGGATGAAACAAATACATCATGGTAGGTCCACAGAGCACCGACCACCAGCCCTGGGGATTGGCTACTCCCCCTAACACTAGCCAATGGTTGGTGGTCGGTGCTCTGTGGACCCCACCATGATGTATGTGTTTCATCCATGCCGCAGATCATTTTATGGTATGAGACAAAAAATTAGGTATTACCAATCTCAAGTACACCACATTACAGGAAATAGTGTTGAATGAGCGCCGGCCATTAAAAACCTTTTGGGCCATAAAATTTTTTGATCAAGCTTATTTTTGTTTTTGCCCTTCATCTAGGCCTATATGACCTAATCAACAGATTGGATGTCAAATAAACAGTACAATGGGCCTTAGAAGGATTTTAATGGCAGATACCCAATCACTATTGTTTTCACATGGTGTGGTCCACCTGAGATTTATATACCTCTCATTTTTTAAATGAAGCCCTAAAATTATCTTAAAAAATGGATGAACGGAATGGATGAAACACATACATCATTATGGCCCCACAGAGCACCGACCATCAGCCACTGGGTGGTGTCGGGGGAGTAGCCAATCCGTTCCCGCAATTTTCGCTCTCCTCACTTCCACCTACTAATCCCAACCACCCATCAAAACTGGTAAACAAAACATAGCTTAACATCTGCACAGTCTCAACGCTCTGGAACCATCTGGACCCTCCTCGACTCCCATTAACAGTACTCGCGCATGTGAGATGGTAAACGGGCTCGGGTATACATTCGTGCAAGATCCGGGCCATCAATCATGATCTAGCCACTATGAAAATGCTCTGGTCGCAGTTAGACGCGTGTCGACTTCAGATCCGAGCCACACTTGCACGTAAAAAAATGGCGGTTAAAAAATAAAACCAATGGCCCTACACGCACAAAAAAAAAAAAAATCATGTCTTCTCTCCCACACAATGTACGAAAACAGAGATTTTCTGGGTCCATCGACGATGAACGGCCATACATCTCACACACGTGCCAATATTCCGCGTGTGCAGGTACGCACATTCTGCCATCTTCACCTCACTCGCGTGAGTCGATCCCCCCCCCCTCTCGGAACCCTCTAGAAACCTTACTCCGTTAAAGCCCTCTCTTTCTTTTCCTCCTATCAACCAGCACAAGGGTTTCCCAATCCATTTATCAATTTTCCCGCATTATCAATCCCGGAAAACAAAAACCCAAACCCCATTTTCCGTTGGAGTTCGTCTACTTTGTTTTTTCTGATCGGCCATGGACGAGGATTTCGACCTTCCAGCGGCGGAGGAGATGGGTCTTCCAGGAGAGAGCCTGATTCTGAAAGTAGGAGAAGAGAAGGAGATTGGAAAGGAAGGATTGAAGAAGAAGCTTGTCAAGGAAGGAGAAGGATGGGATACGCCCGAGAATGGAGACGAAGTCGAAGGTAGCTTATCTTATTCTACTCTGTTTCCTTTTCACTTCATCCGTTCTTGCATTATTTTTTGAGGTTTTGTGAATTGGGTCTTTGTTGGATTTGCAGTTCATTATACTGGAACATTGCTTGATGGGACCCAGTTCGATTCGAGCCGAGATACGGGGTCGCCGTTCAAGTTCAAGCTCGGTCAAGGTGGGAACTTGGGTGTTTGATCTTTTTATTTTTAATTTTTTGCTGGGCTTTTCACTTCAGTATCTGGGATTGGTTGTTTTCTATTTGTTTTTTACCTTTCTGTTTTTGTTAGTTTATCGGCCAGCTAGCGATGTTTTCTGTTTGTAATTGTTGTCTTTCTTTAGCATTAAAAAAATAAAATAAAATAACAAAGGAAGCATGGTAGGAATCCGAATTTTAGAAGTTGAAAGATGAAGATAAAAAAATGGATGTCGAAGTTGAAAATTGCAGTCTTCAATTGTGGGCTGCGTTTTGGATGGGGCGTGATCCAAAAGTTACATTCGTCTGATTATTGTGAACTGTTGGCTGTCAAATGGATGGGTGTGGTTACTTGTCCAATTTGAATGGGAAATGGCTGATGATTGCATGGTTAGGATTGTTGGATGGCATTAGATCGGTCCAATTTGTGGGCACTATTATGGTTGGGGTGTGGGCCAAAAATTTCATTGATCTGATGATCCTAACCATTTGAACTTTGGCCATCAAATGGATAGACATGGTCAATGGTCTAAGTATGATGGCAAATAGCTGATGTTTGGATGGTTATTATTGTTCGACTTCTGCGATTTTTGGGCTATGCTTCATAAGATATCCATCCGTTTGGAATCAACACAGAACATACTCTAATTTATCTTAAGCATGATTGGTGGACCGACGTTTCTTGCATATTCAAAAATCTTGCTTTCACTTCAACTGCAGTTCAATACTGTCTATTGTATGATCTATACCAACTCCTCGATCGAATTCTTCCCATTGTTGAAGTGTGCTCCTTCCAAAAGCCCATGGAATTTTCATCAGAACAATTTGCTTCACAGTATGCTTTGGATTTGAATTTTTAGCATTGACAGTGAATCCACATTGTTTTGTCTGCTATCGTTTTTTTTTTTTTTTTTTTTTTTTTTTTTTTAAACATTGTTTTGTCTGCTTCACTTAGGATTGATGTGACTAAACTCCAAGGCTGATGCTTTTTACCCAGGCATTAGATTTATTACCTTAGTATGTTGTAAATTAAAATGCTGGGTCAGATGGACCCATATATGATGACATGGATCATTGGTAGGAGGGATTCACTATGGATTGTAAATGCCCCCAATATATCCTGGATCATCCTGACCCTTTGAATAAGGCCCTGCAAAATGAACGGCATGGCCATTGTTAACTGTTTACGTCCATATTGCATGTCCTTTTTTGTGTTATTATCTAATCGTGATTATTTTCACAGTTCCATGTAATTCATGTTGGGTTCCCTATCTGACAATCTTTGCTGATCATGGGTGGGCTCACTTTGTGAATTGGAATTCCTGCCAAAATAAGGCAGAAAGGTCCATTGTACAACTCCAATTATATTTGAGACAAGGTTACATACTTGCCTGGGTCAATGCGAATCTGCTTGAGAACATGGATTTTGAGTAGCAGTCTTGGAGAGGGACTGCCTGGAGACTGAAACTGGTAGGACTTGCCGTGACATTGGACTTGCCATGACATTCTGTTTTGGTCTCTTGAGGTCTGTTCTGGTGAGTTGTTTTGTCGTGGAGTGTGCTGGATGGATGGAGGTTTAAATGCATTGATTTGCCTCACGATTCCTTTCTATTGAAAATAACAGTGTTGTAAATTTGTCCAATTAAAATGATTTATTAGGCCAGGTGAATATATTTGAGGCAAATCACTCTCCTCTCTCTTTTTTTTTTTTTTTTTTTTTTTTCTTTTAAAATTTTAAAACCTCGTTGTAAAAACATGTCAAACAGACATGCTTTGGAATTTTAACTGTAAGTTTCATTCTGCCTGCGAAGTCATCTGGCTGTGGTGGAGTTCTAGGGAACAATACTATAAATTACTGGAGCATGCATATGTTCTTGGGTTCATTGTTATACTTATATGTGATAGTTACAAGGGAAGAAGAAAACGCCTTAGTTTCACATTTCCTAACTGCAGCATGTGTGCCTCACCATCTTACTTGTGAGGTCTGTTTTTTCTTTCATGATAGGCCAAGTGATCAAGGGATGGGATCAAGGAATCAAGACAATGAAGAAGGGTGAGAATGCCATCTTCACCATTCCTCCCGAACTGGCCTATGGCGAGGCAGGCTCTCCACCAACCATTCCTCCCAATGCCACGCTCCAATTTGATGTCGAGCTGCTCTCGTGGTCCAGTGTCAAGGACATTTGCAAAGATGGAGGCATCTTCAAGAAGATTCTCAAAGAGGGAGAGAAATGGGAGAACCCAAAAGACCTCGACGAAGTCTTTGGTATACATTTTTGCACCCTGACTTGAATCTGCAGTGTAAGAAAATATGGTTTGCTGAACTGGGTGGCTCAACTTCGTCTTTATTATCCTTCTGCAGTGAAATATGAAGCTAGGCTCGAAGATGGAACTGTCATCTCCAAATCTGAGGAAGGAGTGGAGTTCACTGTTAAAGATGGTTAGTTCCTGACATGCTTTTGTTGTCAATGAGAACTTTGTTGTGGGAGTTGTTTGATTTTTGACATATGGTGTGGTAATGCCGCAATCAGGGTATTTTTGTGCTGCACTTTCGAGAGCTGTGAAAACGATGAAAAAGGGAGAAAAGGCGCTTCTCACTGTGAAGCCCCAATGTAAGCTTGCTGTCCTGAGCTCTCTCTTTTGAGGCCACATTGATGGGAATTCTCTATGAATCCTAATGTTCATCAATCATTATCTGATGCCCAGATGCATTTGGGGAGAAGGGTAGACCAGCTTCTGGCAACGAAGGTGCAGTTCCGCCCAATACAAGTCTTCACATTGAACTCGAGCTGGTTTCTTGGAAGACAGTCACAGAGGTTACACCTGATAAGAAGGTCTTGAAGAAGATCCTCAAGGAAGGAGAGAGCTATGAGCGCCCGAACGACGGAGCTGTTGTCACAGGTAAACATCTCAGGGAAAAAAGAGCCATATGTGCATTTTGGGCCAGTTAGAAATTTGAAATGTGCAGTCTCCAAAGTTGCTTTTGATTCTTCCAGTGAAACTGATTGGGAAGCTGCAAGATGGAACTGTGTTCCTTAAAAAGGGCCATGATGAGGAGGAGCCATTTGAGTTCAAGACAGATGAAGGTAACATCAGTTCTCTTGCATTAACTCGTGCTAGATTCGGTGTAACATGAGATCTGCTGGCATTGCTATTAATTTATTTCATTGTTGCTCACCTCTTGCTCCTTTTCTGTCAGCCATTTTGTTTGTTCATCTAGTAAGTCCTGCAGTGGATGGGATGCCATGCAGCAAAAAACCCACTGATTGGAGATCATCTTTATCGATATAATGGGCAAGTGTAGAACAATATTCTACATCTCAACTTTATGCAGATGATGAAGATTTTGACCTTTTTTTTTTTTCCCCCTTTTCACACGGTCCCTCAAATTAGAGTCTACTAGATGAATGGTTTTGATCATGGATTGATGACCTGTCTGAGTCAGATGCAACTCACCTGAGTTGACTCGGACTATTGAGTCTGATTGGATACCGCGAGTCAACATTGAAAATATGGGGTGACTTGGCCTGACTCTGCTGAGTCAGCCTCCAACTTGGTCAAATCATGACTTGACTCAGGACCGAACGAGTTGGTTTGAGTCACTGAGTCTCAAATCCTTGGTTTGGATCAGCATGTAGCTAGGTGCAATAGAGGCATGTAATAAATGGTGGGAAATGCTTGCAAATTCTTCTAGTATGGATGCATGTGCTAGGCTGCTAGCTAAACATGACGGGGATAACCTTTTTTTTTAACAGAGCAAGTTATCGAAGGACTCGATAGAGCAGTGCTGACGATGAAGAAGGGGGAGGTTGCATTGGTGACAATTGCACCAGAATATGCTTTCTCTTCAACCGAATCAAAGCAAGAATTGGCTGTGGTTCCCCCACATTCCACTTTATGTTATGAGGTTGAGCTTGTCTCCTTTGTGAAGGTCAGTAATATTTCCTATCTTCCATTTCCTTCTCAAGTGTGTATTCCCCTTGAGTGGGAGATTGAGAAGCGTAACAATGTTTGCCCTGATGATTATCTTACAGGAGAAAGAATCATGGGATATGAACAATGAGGAGAAGATTGAAGCCGCTGGTAAAAAGAAGGAAGAAGGAAATGCTTTGTTCAAAGCGGGTAAATATGTGAGGGCTTCCAAGAGATATGAGAAGGTAACATTACTGCAGCAAGTTCTTCATTTTTTTAGACATTCCGCCAAGTGGATTTTTTTCCTTCTAATTTTTCATGCTCATTTGAATTTTAGGCTGCGAAGTTAGTTGAACATGACAGTGCATTTAGTGAAGAGGAGAAGAAACAGTCCAAAGTGCTGAAGCTCAGCTGCAACCTTAACAATGCTGCCTGCAAGCTGAAGCTCAAAGACTACAAACAGGCAGAGAAACTGTGCACTAAGGTATGTTTGAAATTGTTATGAGAAATTATCTAATTCAATATCTATTGTCTGCATTTTTTTTGAAACCCTAACAGTTTGATATGATAACAATTTTTTTTTTTTTTGGTCATGGTTTGGATATCCGCAACCTAAAAGTGTCCACTAACGTCTGCTGGGTCAGTTTGGGTCAACTCGGAGACTTGTCTGAAAGTGTAAATTGATAATGGTCTTGGCATAGCCTGATATCTTGACTTGTAGCACTCTATAGTAAAAAAGTATCTATTTAAATAGATAAATGATCAGGTATAGTGGTTGTATCATTTTTTCTTGAGAGGTATTTAGCAGTTGTATCATAAGTTGCCATACAACCATATTTTCCTGCCAATAGGCACAATGATGATCACTTGATATAAAAATCAGGCTGATCTACTCATTGAGTTGAGCATACACCATAACATTACACTTAGTCATACAATTGGCTGTCCATCAATTTTGATTTTTTGTCTTGATTGATGAGTGGATTGGTCTTGATATTCATATAGGTGATCATCATGGTGTGGCCCACCTGTTTCATGGCTTGGATATTCTATAGATGTGATGTGTTGGCAGAGAAAAAAGGGATGTATCATAACTTGTGATACAACAGCTGTATCTGACAATGGAAATTGCTTTGATGAAAACAGCCTAAATAATAGTGTCCATTATGCTGGTCATAAGACTCATAACAGCTGACATAATGGCTTATATCGGTTACAGATCCTTGGTGTTATGGACCGATCTATTTGCGTGTCAAACGAAGCTCGACAGTTGGTAATTATTAAAAAAGAACATCATACATTGCATTATAAAATACAAAAAAAGACCCCTTGAGTAATTATTTAAAAATGAAAGCATTCATTCTAAAATAGAAAAAAAAAAAAAGAGGCCTTGTAGAACTTGTGCCAGATCTGGGCTGGCTTTTGGTTGTAGCCTGCAGAACATTATGTTGTCTTAAAATCAGGTTGATTTCAGTACTTGGGGTAGGCTACACATGCATTAGAAAATGAGGTGGTTGGGAGAAAGATGACCTGTGGCCCACATTCTATGTCCAAATGGAGTGGTCTGATTGTTGGAGCAGGAGTAAGTTCATGGTGGGCCCACTGAATGAATGGCCTGGATTTGGCACTCTTCCATGTGCAAGATGATCTCTTCTCCATCTCACCTAGAAGAAAAAATACAGTAGGGAGGAGAAAACCATGAAGAAGAAGAAGATGGGGATTCTGATTGAAGACAATGTTGCATGGAAAGCCTGTCTGTTAACTGAAAAGAACCTTTATGGGGTACCCGGAATGACAAAAACACTTTTTAAAACACTTTAGTAGAAGAGCTGCTTCATAAACGCATCAAGTAATCCTTCAAATAAATAAATAAATAAATGAACTCATCGAGTAGTGTGTAGATGGGCTGGTGGAGACTGTAGTTTGTGTGAGTGATCCATGGTTCAATCGCTGGAGTGTTACCTTTCCAAAAATAAATAAATGCATTGAGTAGCCTCAACCAACTTGGCTCGGATGAGACTCAATGAGTCCGTCTATAGTCCTCTGAGCTGGCGCGGTGGGTTACTTTACCATGGATTACATACTGACATGCTACTTAACATCTCTGACAAAAGTAAGAATGCTAGCTGTTAAGTAGCTATTATATGATATAATGCTAGCTGTTTCAGTAGCTATTTATATGCTCTATATCATACTAGAGGCTATTTGATACATGCTCTGAAGGCAGAATGCAGATTTTTAACCCTGAACTTTGTCTTTAGCTAATTACGCTTTGGGCTAACATGTGGGCGGACTTGTATTTGCCAGGTGTTGGAGATTGAGAGCAGAAATGTCAAGGCTCTCTATAGAAGGGCCCAAGCATATATCCAGCTGGCCGACCTTGATTTGGCTGAGCTTGATATCAAGAAGGCTCTTGAAATTGATCCTGACAACAGGTATTGGCATATGCTCAACTCTCCTTGATTACCTCTGCTGCCTTTCTGCATACATTTTCAAAATTGCCCTCGATGCTCAAGGGGCAACAATTTCATCTGTTCATGAGTACTGGTTTTCTGTTACTGACAGGGATGTGAAGCTGGAGTACAAGACATTGAAGGAGAAGTTGAAAGAGTATAACAAAAAGGAGGCGAAGTTCTACGGAAACATGTTTGCTAGAATGAACAAATTAGAGCAGCTAGAATCAGCTAGAATCCAATGTGAGTACCCCAAGCAACTGCACATTGTTTGATTGATTACAGCTTCGCTAAACTGTACTTGCGGGGCCCTCCTTTTGGTTATTCAAGCCATTCATATAGTTGACCTCTCTCTCTCTCCTGTCCAGGGAAATATTCTCAGATCCATCCCATATTGTGGTGGTCAGATAACTGGCTTAGATTACTGGAGGGTTCTTTAGGGCGCTGTCAGTAGGTGGGGTGGCTGGGTTGGGTCTTTCCGGGTCCAGGTCTTGTTTTTGGAAGGTCAGGCCCTCGATCTTGAGTACCCATTGGGTGTTTGGACCTGGTTTTCATTTGGGTCCATGTCAAATACAGGCATCCACATGGTCATGGCCACCCCGAATGGTTGCGTTAGGTTGCACACATGTGCTTTTTTTGACACACTGTAGATAGACTCTCTTACATTTGTGGCTGAGCAACCTTGTCTTCTGCTAGAATTATTAATGTATATCCAATGCACTATTAAAACCAATCCAACTAGACCTGACCCATATCCAGGTCCAAGATGGTGGACCTGACCTGAACCTGACAAGACCCCTCTTTTAACCAGGTCCAAGATGGTGGTCTAACTAGACCTGATTTTTATCTGGTCCGAGAAGTTTGGACAAACACCTGTTGACAGCCCTACAACCATTGAGTACCACATGGTCTTTGAATGAATAGTTTTCTGATGGCCCTATCTTCATATTGTTTTCGGCACTGCAGAAATCTGGAGGCCGAGCCCGTGGACATTGACAGTGCAGCTCAAGCCTTGGAAGTCGTTTGAGAAGAATGTGTGTGTGTGTGTGTGTGTGAGAGAGAGAGAGAGAGAGAGAGAGAGAGAGAGAGAGGCTCCATTTTCTACAGCTGGAGGAAAGTTCATTAAAGGGATCGAATTTGATCGTTGTCTAAGAACCAGTATTTTAACACCTGTAGGGAATAATACATTTTATACAACTGAAGAATGAGGTTTGTGGCTGTAGTTTCTCTCATTGGATTGGTGTGTGAATTAAATCATTTGGAAGTTTGTACTCCATTATGTTCATGATCATAAGTTAGAATTTGTCCATGATCATGCCTACTTGAACCATCCACAAACGTACCAGTATGCAATTAACGTTCCAAGCCTCCACCAGTAGACCAATAAAAGCTTTGGGCATGTTTGGATGCCACTAAAAGTCCGTATATATACTGTATGATGCAGCAGCGTTTGGCCATTTTATAGGGTTGAAAACTTGAATATTACCAAGGATATGGGAAGATATCTAAATGTAATGAAAGGTATACTTGAATATTATGAAGGATATGGGAAGATATTTTGTGAATTGAAAAATCTAAAGTTCAATATTTTGAGGTCAGGGCAGGCAATTAAAATGCAACAAAAGGTATTTTGGAAATTAAAAGAAATGTTGTTGGTGTTTAAGGTATGGTTTAGATTCACTGACACAGATAAAAGACAATAATGGGCTGAAAAAGTCAAGTGTATGTACTTTGAATAGTGGAATAAACAGATCGTCCATGCATCAATAATGGAGATTTCACGTAATGTTTGGTTTTCTCACCTTAAACCTTTAGGAAAACTTGAGATTTCACGTAATGTTTGGTTTTCCCACCTTAAACCTTTAGGAAAACTTGAGATTGAATTTTTTATTACATGATTGAGTTTGTTTTTATTACATCTATTTATAAAAAAAGTGGGCAGGAGAAACATATCCATTACATTTCTCTTTTTTAGAGGTTTAATTATGCATAGGAACTACGTTTCAAGTGTCCCATTCAAAATTTATCTAAATTTATATATAATGATCACAGCTATAGTGTAGTTCTTGAAATTGCTCAATATGAATAATTCAATATTAGGTAACATAAAAAGATCGCGTGGCCATGTGATAGGAGTCTTACAGTGTATACCATTGATGTAACTAAAGATGAGACTACTGCTCGTTCCACCTCGTGCAGGTCTCGGCCTGAATTTTGAACTGTTTTAGGCGGAGCTGTTGGGCTGGCCGGACACTCGTACATTCAACCGGCCGAAATTTCACAAATGACGTTATGTATGATGGTGCTTGAGGACGTGGATGACATAAGTATATGCATTATCAATAGTGCTTGAGGGCGTTTTTGCGGTGAATATAGTCTCTACGACTAGTTTTTTGCCACTGCGGAGAAGCTGTAGGCGGGGGGTTTTTGGCTGATGCCAAACGGCTCGTAAAATGATCTGATGATTGATCTAGACCATCCATCACGTGGTTCCCTCCGGTTTCTATCTAAAAAAGCTAATTGATGGTATGACGGTAATCCGACCCAAAGAAATGGACAGATGCACCAATGGCACTCATCCGGTCATTTATCAAGGCCATCCATCTTTCGCTTCGGACTTTTCAATGCCACGTTTACAGGGCTGGCATGTATGTACGTCGGCAGAAGTGAATGCGGCTTAGCAAAAAGAGGAATTGCGTGATTCTCCGCCCCAAGGGGGAGTGGATTAGGTGTTACCCGGGATAGTCTTACACTTAATGTGGGGCCCACCTTTATGATCTATACTATATCCACTCTGTCAATGCTTACTTCTAAAAACTAAGCAGATCTAAGGCAGACCACACCACATGAAAACAGTGGTGATTGAACGCCTACCATTAAATACTTCTTAGGACCCACTGTATTGTTTATTTGCCATCCAATCAGTTGATAATATCAACCAGATCTGGATGGAGAAATATAAAAATATAAGCTTGATATGAAACTTTTGTGGCCCACAAATATATATATATATTTTTAATGGTCATTCATCACTGTTTCCACTGGTGTGGTCCACCTGATATTTGAATCATCATAAATTTCCGGGGAAACTTCTAAAATGAGCTGGAAAAACGGATGGACAGCGTAGATATACAACACATTCATCATGATGGCCCCACATGGTAAGCGTAACACCTAATGAAGTGTTACCCAGGCAACACCTAATCCGCTCTCATCTCAAGGACGCATGATATTCATCGAGGCAATCACAGAGGTGGGCCTGTTTTACTGTATACAGACTTCATCCAATCGGTCCCAACGGCAGGCTATCTGTGGTCCACCTAAAATTTTTTTTTGGCAGCCCGCCCAAGCTGTTGGACCAACTTAAGAAACGGCTAGGATCGTGCATCCATATGGGACCTATCTTTCTATCCTCTCTTTTCCTTATAGGTTAGGCCCTAGCCCACCCAGCAGAACCAAGCGCAAGACCAGAACCCAAGAACCAGGGCTGGTTCATTTCCAGGCTTATTCTAAATGGTTTAAAATCATACGTGGAAGCCCACGTATACTCCAGTGGCACCACTGGTTCAGCCCAGCATAGCTCAAACGTGAGGTCTGTAACAATCATCAGGTGGTCCCCACCTTGAGCGCTGGCGAAATCAGGCAAAACCCGCGAAAGAGGAAAATGGACGGTTGGTAAAAAAAGAGAAACCGTCTTTATTCACTAAGTGGGGCTTTTATTGGGCTACAAATCCAAAAACCCAGCCCAAATCAAGCTGGGCCAGACCATTGCCCGCTCACTTGCTTCTGCGTGCGGAAATGCTCTGTAGACCCTACGATGGTGTATGTGTTTTATCCATCCATTTTCCGGATCATTTTAGGAAATGAGTATTCAAATATCACGTGGACCACACCACAGGAAGCAGTTCCGGATCATTCCCGATCCAAAACTTTTGTAGCTGCCAAGGAGTTTTTAATGGTGAGCGTTCAATCACCACTGATTCCTGTGGTGTGGTCCACTTGTCATTTATATCAACCTAAATTTTGGTTTCAGATTCTAAAATGAGCGGGAAAAATAGATGGACGGCGTGGATAAAACACATACATCATGGTGGGGTCCACAGATTATCCAGTAGCACACAGTACCGACGTCAGTGCATACTATACTGCGCAATCCGAGTCCTCATTTTAGGGTTAGGGTTTTATATAATAACGCAGGAGGCGTTGGCGAGGGGGAGAGAGAGAGTGAGAGAGAGAGAGAGAGAGAGAGATTGTCTTCCTCGCCGAGCTGCAAAGATGGGTAAAAAACCCTAACCCAATAACCCTAATAATACGTCATTGTTTTGCTCTGCCTGTAGATATTTTCGTTTTCAATGGCCTTCATCTTCATTTCTCCATCTTACTGTTACTGCAATTTCAGGTATCTCTCGTGATTCGATGCACAAGAGGCGCGCCACCGGCGGGAAGAAGAAAGCTTGGAGGAAGAAGAGAAAGTACAGTAGCTTTAATCCCCATCTCCTTCTCCTTCTCCTTCATACCATCTTCATTTTATTTTTTTCCGATTTTGCCCCTGTTTAGAAAATCATATTCCTCAAGGAGTCCCCCCAAACCCTAGATTCTAGTACATGCATATATGGTTCCTCTTTTCATTTCATTCGATGTTTGTATTGTTTCATTTTCATTTATTTCTCTGGTTTTAGTCGTTTGCAGTAGAGGAATTAGGGTCCTGATGGGCCATTGTTTGGTGATCCGGACCGTTGATCTGGCGGGCCATCATATGGTCTTAGCTTGAAAAACCTGAACTATTGAACGGTCTTATCGGTTGCATCAATGGCATTGAAAATGGGTAGTTTAAAAATGCTAAGAAGCCTGCACTCCAAGGTTGGAATTTCACAGCTATGCTCTGTTTACCTTATGGTCCACCTCATTCACGGTTCTGATCACACTAAGATGATTGCCTCATGTATGAAAGAGATGCCAGAGATTGGAGATCAACCATCTCCAGCAATGCTTGCAAACTTCTTTCTTCAACTATTGGGTTTTGTTCTCGGCAAATTGCTTATTTTAGTTGTAGAGTGCATTTGTGTGTACAGGTTCTTCTCTTCCTATATCATCGGCAGCTCTTATGAAATGGTGAAACTATGTAACGTAGTTCTGTTGGTTCTTCAAAGACTCTGTGGGATACAAATCTTTCTGAGTCGAAGGGTTTGAATGATTGTGGTAACTATTGAAGTATTATGCTGAAGCATACTCTGTACAAATCCAAATATGATGCTAGTTTTTGATACATGACACTAGTCACCTTGCATCAGTTTGGTTGCATCTACATTCTTAGCTTACTGGCTAGCCACCGTCTATGGGTACTTGAAAAGTACACCAGAAGACATGGAGAAAAGTAATGTTGCATGAAGCTTGGTTGAACAATGGTGGAGCAACTATTGAACTGTACCTTTTCATGAGCTGCTCCATTCAAGTATTCGATGTGTCTATTTCTTAATTGGTGTCATGGTTGATTTTTTTTTTTTTGGTAGGATGCACGAGTTTTTTGAGAGTGCATGTATTAAATTCAGTAAAGCTGTTGGCGGAAGGCAGAATTTGAGATTGTTCCTTCAAGAGTTCTATAGTTCAATGAATGGTTTGCGATCAGTGTCAAATTAGATTGTGCAGATGATGGGTTCTACTGTTGAATGATTGCTTTGTAAAACAAGTGGCTTTTTGTGCAGATGGGCTTTCTTTTAGCTTTTATGCTAAAACTCAATGGTAGATGTTAGTGTAGAAGTACACTACAATTTTCTGCCCAGCACAGTGGATAGAAAGCCGCTTGTTTTGTCATCTCCATGGTGCACATGCTCATCTCTATGCAGATCTGGTCTACCAATTGGTTTGCTGCACCATGAATGATCCATGGTGCAATAAAATAAAATAAAATAAAATAAATGCAGCAATCAATTGATCATTTGGATGCTTGTCTTTTTTTTTTTTCCTTTTTTGTTTTACCTATCCTTCAGCAGGCTGACAATTTGATGTCTTGGATGGCAGTACATTTGGCCAGATGTACAGTGGAGATGTGCATGTGGTTTCTATCCAGTGGATGAAAATGATTTATCTTTTTTTCTTTTTTTTTTCTTTTTCTTTTTTGTTTTGTTTGGTAAAGGTACGAGCTTGGTCGGCAGCCGGCCAACACGAAGTTATCAAGCAACAAAACGGTAAGGAGAGTCCGTGTTAGGGGAGGGAATGTGAAATGGAGGGCTCTTCGATTGGACACTGGGAATTATTCATGGGGAAGTGAGGCTGTTACTCGTAAGACTCGTATCCTTGATGTGGTCTACAATGCCTCGAATAATGAGCTTGTCAGGACACAGACCTTGGTGAAGAGTGCCATCGTCCAGGTGGATGCTGCTCCGTTCAAGCAGTGGTACCTTCAGCACTATGGCGTTGACATTGGCAGGAAAAAGAAGGCTCCTGCTGCAAAGAAGGAGGCAACAGAGGTACTATGATATTTGAATAATCACGTGTCCATTGCATTGGTTTGATTCATTGAAGCTTATCAATGTTTGGAATCATTTATATGGTGTGCGCTGTCCACCAAGACTTGGTGGACACTTCTCCCACAATTTGACACTGGTAGGTGGGAATCTTAAGTTTTGACACACATTTCAAAGTGAACCGGAAATTTAAAATTGAATAATCATGTGTCCATTGTATTGGTTTGATTCATTGAAGCTTATCAATGTTTGGAATCATTTATATGGTGTGCGCTGTGTCCACCAAGACTCGGTGGACACTTATCTCCCACAATTTGACACTGGTAGGTAGGAATCTTAAGTTTTAACACACATTTCAAAGTGAACTGGAAATTTAAAATTGAAATTCTTACAGAATATATATTCCTTCCATCTGTCTTTGGATGGTGGAGATAATGCGCACTTCAAATAATGTGCACATGAAACCTACCTCTGTTCTCTTATTTCATCTCTCTTGGTTATTTGCTAAAACAAACTGATGGATTAGTAGCAGCAATATTCGAAAAAAATTAAAAAAAAAGGATTAATAGCAGCAATATGTGGAGTAGTTTTCCGAGGTCCTATTAGAATTAGAAATAGGCATGATATGGCCTTGCTATTGTTTCTATGATTCAAATTCAATTGACTTGCTGCAGCTGTTGGACTAATAGTAATGCCTTTTAGGCTGCCATCTTTTAGAGTCGGAATTCTAGGGAAATGGTTATTTTATTTTTTTTATTTTTAAAGGATGTGCGACGCCCTTGCGTAGTGCAACGTATGGCAAAAGTGCCCCAGTAGTAAGCAACTGTGGTGTGCCCTCCCCCACAATAAATTAATTCAATATAATGTGGATTGATGGCCCATGTATCAGATATTAAACTGATTAGAATAGATACTACACTTGATTTTAGCCAAAAGGCTGAGAAGATATGATATGTATGTTGAACTTCTTGGAAGTTGTGAATCTTTGGAAGAAAATGTGCTCCATCAAGATATACCACAGCCATGGATATGCTTGCACTAACGCAAAGCAACGACTCCATTGCTGTTTTTACTGTCCTTGCTTCTCTGTTCTAGCTGTTTCAGTTTCTAGCATCACATTACTTTTTGGCCAAGCAAATTAGATTGTTTTCTGCTCTGGTATACCTGACTTTTGCAAACTGTACTTGTTAAGAAGGTGTTGGTTGATATTTTATCCATAGCATTGAGTTGCATACATGGTTGATATTCATGCCTCCGGGCTCTTGTTTGGAGTTGATTTTACAACTCTCTTGTTTAGAGTTGATTTTACAACTTTATATAAAAAAAGATCATGTGCTTCCTACATTGTTATATCATTGTAAATTTATTGCAAAACATACTGAAATAGGATGGTCTTGGTGGTGTGGGCTGCTTTTTGCCTATTTTGTATCTTCTATTTCTCTTGATTTGGTTCTGTTAGGTCTCTCTTTTCTAATCTTGCTGGGTGGAAGATCATCTCTTCTTGGCTTGGTTGAGCTATTGGTGATAGCAATAAAGAGGGTCATTTGTTTTTACTGGATTCCACAATTCTGTTCATCATCCACATGATTTGGTGATTCTGTTGTTGTGGTACAGTGCAGTTAATAGAGAAGGTGAAACTCTTATGGCATAAAGCATCAGCAAGTCTATTTTTATCCAAACAAACATATAGTTGGAGGGTTTTCATTAAATCCTGGCTGACTGAAAATTACATTCACAGGCTGCATTGATTCTGGACTGTTTTGTACATTTTCATATCATCAGATCATGGTGACCTATCTGGTGATTATGCTTGCCAGAGTGGACTCTTATTATTGGCTTGCCTGTTTGTCTATACAGGGGCAGGAGGGTGATGGTGCCACAGAGGAAGTGAAGAAGAGCAACCATGTTACTAGGAAGTTGGAGAAGCGTCAGCAGGGTCATAAACTCGACACCCATATTGAGGAGCAGTTTGGTGGTGGTAGGTTGTTGGCTGCCATATCTTCACGACCAGGCCAGTGTGGTAGAGCTGATGGGTGAGTAGAAAACAGTTGGAAAAATGTGTTCACTTGTTCATTCCATTGTTTGAAAGCTTGAAAAAAGGTGACTGGACTGAGTCAACTCAATCATATCAGATTCTGTCTTGAATCAACAAAAAACTCTGTTGGCACCATGATTTGGTTGATTCAATCAAGACTCAGTCTACCCCACCAGTTTGAATCGTCGAGACTTGGCAATGTTCATAACCTTGTTGCAGACGTTGTCATCTATAATCCAGTCATTTTCCATGGCTAATACCTCCTCTTATATGCATCAGCTGTTGAGATTGATTAGCTTTAAATCCCTTGTTAACAGATACATCTTGGAGGGAAAGGAGCTGGAGTTTTATATGAAGAAGATCCAAAGGAAGAAAGGCAAGGGTGGTTCTGGGGCTGCTTAGGTGAAATCTGCTCCGCCGATTTTGTTATACACTTTAGATTTTGATGCCTCTAAATGCTTGGCTTTTATCTACAGGATGATAGGGGTCGATTGATCCCTCCTGACTGACAGTTAACATTTTTTCTTCCCTTAGCTTGGTTTGTGTATTTGTCCCGCTGTTTCTGTCCCTTTTTTTCGCAACCCATTAAACTGTTGTTCGAGTTTCAAAACCTTAGGTTGGTTTTTGCTAGTATATTTTATAATAGGATTAGCATCATAGCATGTCTGCACCTCTTGATTGAGTTTTAATTGGTAGGAATTGCAGTTTCTACACGTGGATGGCTTTTGAAATTATGTTAATAGTATATGTAGGACACCCTTTCATTGCATGTCGAGTGGTTTGGTCACTGTTCTTATATAAAGAACATAGCTTCACTTTGTTGGGTCTACTAAGCGTAGGTGTAGGATTCGTTTACATGTGGGCCCCATAGGATAGGAGCTGCCCAAAATATCTAAGGTTTGGAATTCCTACCTTGATTTTGGCATATCTTGGCCTATGTTGCAGGATGGGGGTTGCTCAAGAAAATCTCCAACGTTTTGTTAGTAGACTACTCATTGAAGAAGAATGGCTTGGATCTTACCATTGGAGGAGATAATTTGTGCGCGAGGAATGGGTCCGCTATCGACGAGCCGAGCCCGATATTGGCAGGCGGATAGTGAGGTCTCTTCCACTTACCTTATTGTGCGCGATGGGGCGGCAATCTGGTTTAGAGTGTACTAGACCCCGGTGATATTCCAGATTTGAGCCGTATTGATATGTGGACTTAGATGAGGATTTGTATGCTTGAGTTGCATTTTACATCGCATGGCCTTGGTATGGCCGACATCATTCATGTCTTGCATTGCATAGCCTTGGTACAGCTAGTGGTATTCATGGATTCACCAGCATGTTTCGCATTACTTTGATACTCATTGAAGAAGAATGGCTTGGATCTTACCATTGGAGGAGATAATTTGCGCCACCTATCATTGGTGGGCCCATGAAATAAATGCTCATTGTAAGTGAACCGTGGGGCCCCCAAAATGCAAATGGTGTTTTACTGAAAAGTGAAACCCGCCTATTTTGATGAGATTAAGACATTCAGCTTTAGAGTAGAAAACAGAAAATGTATATTGAGTTTTGGACCCCGAACAGATCCATATCATTTTTCCTTTGTATGCGGACCATTTATCTTTTTGCTTACCAATTTTACGGCTTTGACTCTATTAGATTGTAGCACGAGGTTCAGAAATCACCCGTCTCTAAAAATGTGAAGTATACGGAAGCATCTGCGAAAGCTGGCCATTTATATGAAACACCATTCTAAGTACCAAATCAAGCGCCCTTCTGGTCGCGCATCTGGGCACAAAACAAGCCACATTTACGTGGAGCCAATTGCGTTTTGAAATAACTCATGAGAGTCCTATCTAGCTGGGATTAACGTTATTTATTTATTTATTTTTGTTTTTATTTTTTTTTTTTCATTTTAAGGCCCATCTTGATTTCATTTGTGACTGAGATGTGGGAAGTCCATCAGGCGGGACCTTTGGCGAATGAATCCTAGCCTATGGATTTGCGCCATTGCATTCATCATAGCAGCTGTTTGAATGTGGACCATTCACCATCAAATGGTTATGTGGTCTCCCTTTGGCTGAGGGTAGTTTTTATCATTTCAATGAACCAAACCTCCAATCCGAACCAAGGTTCCCAACCCAGATGCATATGATTGTTCTGTTTTGGCTCTCCCCTTCTTTATCCACCTGTAACTGGCATTTCTCTACAGGTGTTTGGGCTAATGAACATGGCGTGCCACATGCATGGGCCAGGTTAGCCCGTGGGGTTGCCTAGTTTTTGGCGTCTTATGTCTCCTCCACGCCGTCAATCTCCAAAGCTCGGGAGACTGATGATTTAATGCCTGCCTTCGAAAAATTGTTGCGGGCCACATATATTTTGGTTCAAGGCAAATAAATATCACTATAGGCGTGGTCCACTTGAGCTTTGGATATACTTTAATTTTGGGCTCATGACCTAAAATGAGCTCATAAAATGGATGGACGGTGTGGATAAGACCCATACAACAGGTGGGCCGACTAGTAGGCAATCCGCACTCTTGAAAGTTGATGCTGCCGCTACAAAGGTTAAATAGGTACTGTTGGTGCCTATGACTCTTTCATAGGATGAACTCGAATTAGACAGATCAAACTTGTGGGAACGAGTATCTCCAAAAACGAGATTGGCTAAGCAATATCTCTACCTCTGACTTGTGGACCACACCACGGTAAACAGTGGTTATTGACCATTAAAAACTTTTTGCGGGTTACAAATTTTTTGGATCTAGCTGGAAATTTCTAATGGTGGGCGCTCAACGACCACTGTTTTCTGTGGTGTGGTCCACCTGAAATTTGTATCTGCAAATTTGGATCTGCTTTATTTGAAAGTCCCCGTGCTAAACAGATGGACAGCATGGATATACGAATTACTTGTATTCCGCTTTGTGACCAACATACATTTTAGATGTGATGGCCGTACGATGATGTTCCATGCCATAAAATCAGGAGGATCCATGACTGGGTGCAGATTTGTGATTGCTGTTGTTTTTGTGAGCCGTTCATTTTCGGAAACTGAAGGAATAGTCTTGACTGTTCCACCAGGAACACTTTTCAAGGCATGGCCCATCCATGATGGGAACAATCCAAACCCTACTAGGAAAACTTTGATACTCCGATAGAGGGTGATGGATGATCCGCAGGCACTTAGAAACTGCCTGGGCATTGCATTGAATGGTAGCATACAAGTAGATCCATAAGAATTAAACTGTCCAAACAATGTGTTCCACTTTAGATTGTATCACAATCTAAAACTTATATCTAAAACTTATGCTTAATTGATTATCCGGCCATCCAAGCGGTGGACGGTTAAAATAAAAATAAAAAATAAAAGGATTTTTACCGCAAAGCAATTGCATTTTTCCAAATAATTGCTCCTTACTGAAATTCAAGGGGAATTGCTTTTACAGAGTCGTAAAACACTCGAAATATCCCAAATTCAAGTGCAGCAAATCTGATGATCTGATCATCCTGATGTATTGTTCGTGTTATGATTATGGTGTGGTGCATACGTTTAACGGGTTGCATGTTATACACGTAACATGTGGGCCCCAAAAGTCCTAAGCTTCACTAAATTTTAAGGAGAAAAAGAAAAAGAAAATTAAAGGAGGCCATTTTGGTAATTTATTCTCTTGAAGGGATGCATGCAAAAATTACTAGTGTACACAAATCGAGGGTGGGTCCCACAACTTAGTGGGCCTAAATTGAGTTAAATGCACATCACTTTCACAATTTTGAGTGGCTGCATATCAAGCTTCATACTCAGGCATAGTATCAAATAACTCCCTCTATTTTATTTCCATACCCCCATTTCCCCAGTTTTGGGAATTGAAACAGGGATTCAGATCCATGACTGGGTGCAGATTTCAATCACCATATACAACAAACACCACTTCATTTCATACAAACCCCATAATACATCCTAACCGTCCAATCCCATCACTACTCTAATCATACTTAATTCATAAAATCGATTATAAACTAAAACACACCCAACATATTGATAGAGAACCCCACCTAATTCAACGGCTCTTAGGAACGAATGAAAGCAATTCCTTGGAATGCAGCCACTCCTTGACAACAACAACGGCATCGAACGTTCTCTTGACGCCGCCCTCCGTAGCTTCGATCGTGAGATAGTATTTGATTCCGGACACGACCTGCTTCTCGCCTTTGACGACTTGGGAGAAGGCGATCGGACCCCGTCGGCTCGTCTTGTTGAATTCCTGTACGCAGAATTTCCCAAGGGTCTGGACTTCCTGGTTCGATTTCACGTCTACGATTTCCTCCCTCCCGCCGAGCTTCCCACCTTTTCTACCGCCTAGTTGGGTTGGAGAGGAGAAGGCGTTGCAAGTGAAGAAGATGAGGAGAAGGAGACAGAGGAGGAGAGGAGATGCTGCCATGGATTTTGATTTCTTTCGGCTTGGAAACGTATTTCCAGAGAGAGAGAGAGAGATGAGGATAGGAAAGAATGGGAAAGGTGGGTCCTTTTTATAGGGGAGTGATCGTATCGGATCATATACGTCACTATGCATCTTTGGAAGGTATATATACGTGTTATTAATTTGACATGTGTGGCCCACCTTTCTGTAATCCTGACCGTTGCTTACTTTTCCCCCAGAGCGGATGCACAGTTTCCGTTTTTTTTTTTTAATTTTTTGATAGGTTAATCTAGATTAACATTAATAGTCTACATTCAAGTTAAAAGAAGTCGGAATTTCTCTGTCGAACATCCTCATTTCTGTTAGATTTTTTGCCCATGGAGCATCCACATGGTAATTCAATAGATCAATGGTCTGGATTTCCGTAAGGAGGGTCCCACCTTCTATAATTGGAAACAAACGTACGCTCTGAAAGGTGGTCACGGGTTTCTTTGTTTAGTTGGGTGGGAAAACAACGGTTGAGATTTTGCGGTTTTCGTATACGTAAATCGTGAAGAGAGGGAGCGAGCGACAGTAGTCAGCACGAGCGGCATGCCGCGGATTCTCCGACTGCGTAGTTTAGCACACAGTAACCGTCGTGGGTACCGTGTACTATTGAGAAAGCTCTGAAGGCCCACCATATCTGTGTTATCCACGCCGTCCATTCATTTTTTTTCATACCATTTTAGGGCATGCATCCAAAAAGAAACAGATCCGAAACTCAAACGGACCAAATTATAGAAAACGGTTGTGATTAAATGTCCACCGTTAAAAACTTTCTGTGATTGTATACCTCATCTCATGAACAGTTTGGATGTCAAATAAACATCACTGTGAGCTTTAGAAAGTTTTCAACGGTGGACATTCAATCACCACTGTTTCCTGTGATGTGGTCCACCTGAGATTTGGCTCCAACTCATTTTGGAGCTCATATCCTAAAATGACCTGAAAAATGGATGGACGGGCGTGGATAGAACGCATACATTATAGCGGGCACAGATCTTTTCCAGTGACACACCAACGATAGGTGTTGCGTGCTAAAATACGCTAACCAAGTCCGCGTGCCATGCTGGGAAACGGGAGGCAAGACGCGGAAAAATTTCCGCGCTGGAAACTATGCGGGGCACCGTGAGATAATGGAAAATGTTGAAATTAAGTTAATGGAATTGTGTCTGGTCCCTCTTAAATCATGAGGACTTTTAGCTTTGTTTCCTACTTTTAGTATCTGAATTTTTTGAAAATATCTATTGATGTTTATAAGTTCTGTATGTCCAGCTATAATGTATGGGCTGCATCGACACTGTCCACTTATTTTTCAATATCATTTTAAGGTATGAGCCTAAAAATAAGGAGATCTAAAGCTCAAGTAAACTTCACCATCAAAAGCAATGGGGATTGAACGTCTACCATTGAAAACTTTTTGGGGGCTACTGAATTTTTGATTCATGGTGATATTTGTGTTTTCCCTTCATTCAAATTTGTTTGACCTTATGAACAGGTTGGATGGCTAATAAACATCATGGTGGACCCTAGGAAGATTTCAATGTCTGGAGTCATTGTCCCTACTACTTTCTATGTCGTGGTATAAGTGAGCTTTGGATTCGCCTCATTTTTCGACCCATGCCATAAAATGAGGTTGCAAAACGGATGGACGGTACGAATATAACATATACTGTTATTTTCAATAGTTACAAATACTGATTAGTATACCTATTCAATGGTCAACAAAACTAACCACTGAATGCCACAATGACACAAACACACTATAAAGTAATGTTTGTCCCATATTGTCCCATAGTAATATGGGTCAATCCATGTCACATGCAATTATTATATTTTTTTTAATCACATACTACCTAATCCCATTTAATACCACGTGTCAAACACCCTTTAGTGGATGAACTGAAAACATAGATATTAAGTTGATTAAAAAATTAGGTGGTCGAATATTTCAACTGTGGACGTTCAATCCTCATGTTTTCGGCCCACTTGAGTATTGGATTTGGCTCATTTTTATCATCATGTCATACAATGAGCTCACAAAACGAATGGACGGGTTAATTTTTCACAAACATCAAGATGGGCCCTACTTAAGTTTCCAATGCAAGAACTTCATGTGAAAGGTGCTAGAAGCCTAAGTGAAGCTCACCATCATGTTTGTGAGAAATCTACCTGCCCATTCATTTTTTGAGCTCATTTTAGGACACTAGGCCAAAAGTGAAGAGGATCAAAGATTCAATTGGGCTGCACTAAGGGCCTGTTTGATTTTCCAGTGCAAGTGCAAATACCTGGTAAATGGCTAATCATGGCACTTTCACCTGTTTGAATTTTTTTTGGGAATTCTTGCCTTGGAAACCGGTTCAAAAGTGCTAGTTAAAAATTTTAAACCTTAGGGTGATGTATATGACATATCTGTTCCGTCCATCTGTTTTACCACAATATTTTGATATATAGGTAAAAAAATCACATAAATCCAATACTCAAGTGGTCCACACCAAAAGAAACAGTAGCCCTTAAAAGTTTTTAACAGTAAGTGTATGATTTACTTTTTTCTATGGCGTGGTCCGCTAGAGCTTTGGATATGCCTCATTTTTTGGTTCATGCTATAAATTCAGCTGACATAATGGACGAACGGTGTGGATAAGCGAAATTCATCACAGTGGGACCCACATATATTTTGCAATATTCTCCATTTTCGTGTTCAAAAAGTAGGTAGTCAAATCAAGTATGGTGAAATGTTGTAAATGCACTGGGAAATAATTATTACCCCCTTTTGCAGGGTATTTACCAATGTCCTGTAAATCAAACAAGCCCTGTGACAAAAGGGGGTAATAATTATTTCCAGGACATTGGCACATCTACGTACCCAATTACCCCACTACAGGTAATATTCTGATCATTGGCACATTTACGTACCCAATTACCCCATTGCAGGTAATATTTTGATCATTGCAAAACAAAAATGGAGAAGACATAACATGAATACAAACATTAAGACGCAGTGTCAACGTCCTAGGTAACATCCAAAACAGTAGATCTTAAGCAGTTTTCAAAAAAGAAAAACAAAAATAGGAATTTAAAATATCCATATCAAACGGGCCAATTCAGTTAACGCCAGTACATGATCTGAACGGTGATAATGAAAACCAGGCAACCAACGATGAGGTGTATCAGTGGTCGAAATGACTCTGGTGTAACGCCCCGGAAAATCGGGGGTCGTGCATAGACTCGACTCCCGAGTTCCCGAGTGTCACTTATCATCAGTTTTATAATTTTTATGATTAATCCAGTTTAAATGCGCAGCCTGAAATTTCTTGGAGCATGAAACACAACCACAACCAGATTCGCTTATAGATGCAGGTGATGCAGCCCTTTCCTAGGACGTCTTTCGTGTCGCCAACGATCCATAGGTGCGGACTATTGCTCTTAGGTGGCCTAGCACCAACTTTAATACAGATTTAATGATTTTGAGTGCTTGGATGTCGTATTTGGAATTCTGGGAACCCTAGGGATTTTCATGATGTTGAATTTGTTAGAATATGCATGTCTAATTCTCAAATGTTATAAATATTGTGCCTTCACATGATTTTAATGCTGATTGATAACATGCTTGTGGTTGTTGATACATTTCCATCATATGCAATGCTTTAATTGTGTGTGTGATTAATTACAAATGCTTATGATCCCTCAAGATGGGGGAAGTGTTTAACTTCCTCACACAACACACATACACTCACATGCACCTAATTCTATGATGATACTTGATTGCGTGTTAAAGATATTTGTTTTGTGTGGTTAGGATGCATGAGATTATGACATGGATGTACTAGCTGATAGTATGAGTAGTGAGCATGTTGTAGATCCCTTTTCACTCTCTTGGGATGGTCAGGAACCTGACGAGAGAGGGTAGCCCCTTCGGTAGGACTACGCTAAGGCTAGACTCGCGGATTGGGCGGGAGTGTTCGGTGGCTGTAGTTCGACTACATGGGACCTTTGTGCCCGAGGTCATTCGTTTCATGCTCGCCTGGTTGTGCGGATTAGCCTACTACCTGATCATCCCTGTCTGTTAACCATGCTCGCCCACATATGTATGGAACCTGATGCACCCTATAACCTTTGTGGCCCACTGAAAATTTGACTACAATTGGTCCACAGTCTCGTGAGCCGGGCATGGTGGAATGGGACACTGTGTCCGAGCTGTCGGCCTACGCTGGGGTACCGCACCTCCCCGTAGTGACCGCGAGCGATCCCTTCTCTATCGATCCAGAATCCCCAACCTGCTGGATGAATGGACTTTAATTAAAAACTCGGCTAACATGACCGCATTTCACGCATTAGATAGGGTGGCGACTCGGAAGTTGAGGTCGCACTGAGGGAGTGATGACATTTGCGATCGTAGACGTAGTCGCTTGAGGGAGAGTTGTGGCGAGGGCATGCATCATATCATTGCATTTCATGCGCATTTAATAAGAGTTATAGGTGTTGCTGATTTCCTGCTTTTCATTAAATTCTTATTATAATTGATGCCTGTTACAACTTAAGATTAATGGTTCACACTGAGTTGATCACTCACTCCCACTCTGGGACGGTGTTTTAAAACACCAACCAGACGCTTCCATAGATGCAGGTGGCGAAGTTCAGGAGGAGTCTGGCATTGCGGACTTGGATGTGGAGGAGGAGTACTCCTACTTCCAGTTGATGGATGGAGCTGCGTCGGATCCGTAGCTGTGACGACGGACTGCTGAGCTGAGAGCTCAGCCCTATTCTTTTGGACATGATATTATTTTTTTTTTATTTTGACGGGTGGCGCCATGTGCCCCTTATTCTTTTGGACGCGTATATATATATATACTTGTTTTGTTTTTCTTCCGTTTCAGTAGACTTGTGATTGTGCTTCATGTTCCAGTTCGTTCCAGATTTGCACAGATAATTTGACTAACCCTATAACCATAAAACGCATGATAAATGACCTCGGAAACTCGGGAGTTGAGTATATGCACGACCCCCGATTTTCAGGGTGTTACAAGTTGGTATCAAAGCATGGTTTGGAATCCTTTGGGTCATGGGTCATGAACTCACTAACGCGTCCGCTGACTTGAGAGAAAACACAATAACGATACATAAACGATAGGAAACACAACGAAGACTTAGAATGGTAGGTACCATCCTAGAACCGGAACCGGCGATCTTAGACGAACGGTAAGACTTCTCAGGGATTAGGGATGTGTAGCAAGAGAAGGTAGCGATGCTAGAGAATGAGTCCGAGAGTCTTGCGAGACCTCAGCCCATAGGCAGAAACGAGCCCGAGACTAAACGAGTTGACAGTCAAAACCATTGTCCTAGACCAAATGAGTGAATATCAGGCCAAATTTGATAGATTAGACCCATTTGGGGATAAAGGGTTGGGGGTGAATGAAAATTTACTGAAAAATAGTGAAACTGGAATAAAACTGGGTTTTGGTTACTAACTAGGGAGAATCTTATGATAAAAGTAGGTCCATTGCGTAGATCAGCTCGTTCTACCCCAAATTCATATATGGCACGTCGAATAACTCATTCCGGTTGGAGAGATACGCCCGTCTAAAGATCGACGGTCTAGCGGCCCGACGTGACCCCGCCCGAGCAGGCGTGACCCCGCCCAACTCTCCAGCGGGCCGGCGTGACCCCGCCCGGCCCGCGTGACCCCGCCCAGCCCGGCGTGACCCCGCCCGGCCCGCGTGACCCCGCCCGGCCCGAGTTGCCTCGCTGAAAATTTCTGCAATTTTGGGTCAACTTCAAAAATTCATATCTCCTTCGTTATAACTCCGATTTAGGTGATTCAAAATCCAGATTGAAGCTTAACAAGTATAGTTTCATATAAAAATAAAATAAAAATTTTAATATAGTTATATTTGGAATGAATTGACAACTGTCCAAAAATCATTAGTTTTAGACGGGGGTTACTTCTAGAATTTTTGTAATTTATTTACAACTCCAAATGATATGAAATTTGGTGAGATGACTTAGAACTTGATGTTAAATCATCATAAAAAGTTTGAAAATAATCCAGTTACTAAAAGTATAAGAAACGTTACAAGAAGTAATCCAGTTTTATGAGTCCTCTCCTCCCTTTCAATGTACACACAAGTGGGGCACATTTCCCTTGCTATTTAGGACTATCTAGAGTCCATAAAATGTATCTCTACTACTCCCATTATCCTTCACCATCCATTTAAAACCCTAGAGAAAGCTCTCCCTCTCCCAATCTTAAGACCCAAACACCTATATCCCCCCTCTCTCATCTCCCATCCTAGATTTCCTTCAACCCATCTTCTTTTTCTTCTTCACATACTCCTATCTCCCTAAACCATTCTCTCTCTCTCTCTCATCTATAATCCATCTTCCCTTTCCTAAGTCCCATTTCTTCTAACCCATCCCCTTCTCCTTCACATTTTTCATCTCCCAAACCCACATCCTACTTCACATCACATCTCCCCTCTTCCTAGCTCATCTTCTCTTCCTCATTTCTAAAACCTCTTTCATCTACACAACTACTTCTAAAACCCAACACAAAATTCATTCCAATCCCTCCTCTACTCCCACCAATTTATCTCAAATACACATTCTAACCTTCCTCAATCCCACTCCATTCATTCATTTACTCTCAAATCCATTCAAAACCCATTCACTTAATCACTCCAAACTCCATTCCCAAATCCCCATTTTTCAAATCCCACTTCAACTCTCTCACTCTCTTATCCTCAAAACCATATTCCCAAACCCTTTCTTAACTATTTTCTTATTCTCAATCCCATTCTCAAGTCCATCCACAAAGCCAACGTCAAACTTACTCTCTCCAAGTAACTCCCATTTTAAAAAATAAAAATAAAAATTTCTCATACCCAACCCAGACCCCTTTCCAACATACACCCCCTGAGACCCAACATCACACTTCATTCCCAAATCCCACTCCATACCCTCGTTTACCCTCAAAACCTCAAATCTCTCAACTCCCTTCCCATTTCCCTTCCTTCAACCACTCAACCCCTTTCTAAAGAAAACCCATCACCAATGATCTCCAACTTCTACACCCTCTCTCAACACTCCTTCAATCTCTTCATTTCTTTCCATGCCCCAACCTCTAACCCTTCTTGAAAATTCATTCCATCAACTCATTTTCCTCAAACCCATCACCACATTCCATCTCTCCAAACCATCTTCCCCAAACTCCTTACATTCCACAACCCGTTTTCAAATTCTTTCCAAACCCATTCCATTTCCAAAACCACTCTCAAATCCCCTTCAACTCCAAGCCCCAAATTCAAAACCCCATTTCAAATTAATATCCAACCTACATTTTTCAATCCCATCCTTAAATCCATTTTTTCCCAAATCCATTATTAACCACTCCTTCTCCAATACATTCTCAAATCATTTCCAAGAATATACTCCCCAAATCCAATCCTAGACCCAAAGAACTCCATTTGACAAAGACCCGAATGACAACCTTAAAGGTAGGAGATTTTAACCTTTCAAGGATATGAGTTATTTCTTAAGCATTTAGGTTGATCAGACTATGAAATTACGGGACTACATACTTGCGAAGTATTCGCGGCTTGACTCAATTCTCAATCCTGAGCGACTACCAACGGACTCACTGCTTTGACCGAGCAGAAGACCAGGATCCACCAGGATTTAGAAGGGATACAACGTGTTGTCTGCCCTGGTCAGGCGAACAATCGACGTATCGGATTTGAGCCTACCACAACCATTTTTTCCATATTAGCTTGATCATAAAGAGTAGAATATACCACCCTTAGGTAAACTATATCAACAAACACTTAACACAATAATCATGATTTTGACTTTTATTTTCAACCCTCAAGGGTGAAAAAGTTTAAGGGGGGTAGACTAGAATGAGCCAAACTAGTATAAATAGTACACACCTTACCATGCATATGAACTTGGAATCAACAAAACCTAAGCAAATGGAATAATGAAACCTTCACTTACTACCCTTAGGCAATTTCGGGGACGAAATTGCGACTACGTCTACGATCGCAAATGTCATAACTCCCTCAGTGCGACCTCAACTTCCGAGTCGCCACCCTATCTAATGCGTGAAATGCGGTCATGTTAGCCGAGTTTTTAATTAAAGTCCATTCATCCAGCAGGTTGGGGATTCTGGATCACCCTACATGTCACTGCCCTAATCTGGTTGCGAGGGCGAGGCCCCAACAACGTGTGAGGCCGAGTCCTCGCGGTCCGTGATCCCGTCGGGGTCCTCATTCCCGACTCCAAGCACATGAGGAGTGCCGATAGAGAAGGAATCGCTCGCGGTCACTACGGGAAGGCGCGGTACCCCAGCGTAGGCCGACAGCTCGGACACAGTGTCCCATTCCACCATGCCCGGCTCACGAGACTGTGGACCAATTGTAGTCAAATTTTCAGTGGGCCACAAAGGTTATAGGGTGCATCAGGTTCCATACATATGTGGGCGAGCATGGTTAACAGACAGGGATGATCAGGTAGTAGGCTAATCCGCACAAACCAGGCGAGCATGAAACGAATGACCTCGGGCACAAAGGTCCCATGTAGTCGAACTACAGCCACCCGAACACTCCCGCCCAATCCGCGAGTCTAGCCTTAGCGTAGTCCTACTACCGAAGGGGCTACCCTCTCTCATCAGGTTCCTGACCATCCCAAGAGAGTGGAAAGGGATCTACAACATGCTCACTACTCATACTATCAGCTAGTACATCCATGTCATAATCTCATGCATCCTAACCACACAAAACAAATATCTTTACACGCAATCAAGTATCATCATAGAATTTAGGTGCATGTGAGTGTATGTGTGTTGTGTGAGGAAGTTAAACACTTCCCCCAGCTTGAGGGATCATAAGCATTTGTAATTAATCACACACACAATTAAAGCATTGCATATGATGGAAATGTATCAACAACCACAAGCATGTTATCAATCAGCATTAAAATCATGTGAAGGCACAATATTTATAACATTTGAGAATTAGACATGCATATTCTAACAAATTCAACATCATGAAAATCCCTAGGGTTTCCTAGAATTCCAAATACGACATCCAAGCACTCAAAATCATTAAATCCGTATTAAAGTTGGTGCTAGGCCACCTAAGAGCAATAGTCCGCACCTATGGATCGTTGGCGACACGAAAGACGTCCTAGGAAAGGGGCTTTTGGGACGATCGGCCGGAATCCCTAAACCAACCCTTGCATGTTAGTTTCTCCAAGACAATCCCACCACAATACATGGATTTCAAGAAGAAAAAGGGAGAGGAAATTACCTAGATGGCCCACGAACGAATTTGGGGTTGCGGCGGAGGGTTTTCTCCTTTGGAAAGGGAGACGGTGTTGAAGAATCGATTCTCTTGGCCCCAACTCGATTTAGGGTCCACACACTTCCTTGCCTACCCTTTCTTCTTACTTCACTCTCCTGGTTGTTGGAGGATAGTGGAAGTTGCTAGGGAGAGAGATGGGAGGTTGGAGTTTTGGAGGGGATCAAAGAGAGCTTGGTTGTTGGAGATTTGGAAGGAGATTAAGGAGAAGGGGAATGGGTTGTTGGAGGTGAAGGGAGAGATAGGAGGGAGAGAGGGTTTGGTTGAGAGAGTGAATGAAATTGTGAAAGGGGGTTACGGCTTATTTCCCTAGAGTTGGGTCTCTTGGCCCCATGTTTCCTAATCTTCCCAAATTAGACCTATGGGACCCCTATTAAGTGTTGAGGTGGCCCTAGTACCTCATTGGCCATCAAATTCGGCGTGTAGTTGTCTCCTAACCCTACTAGGGTCCATGCAAAAATTGAGGACGAACGGATGAACGGTTATATGATCTGGAAGGGCGCCACCGACCTTTAAGTGGCCCTGTGGGACCCATTTCGGTGATTGGAATAGTTCTGGGGGTCTTATGGCCATCAAACTTATAGGTTAAGTGATCCATGGCCCGATGAAGGGCCGTGCAAAATTTGGGAGCGATCGGATATAGGGTTTGATCGCACGGGTCCGATTTGCGATCGACGGTCATCGTGCCACGATCGGGCCCCAGATTTGGTGAACGGGCGTTGAAAAATATATCAAATCATTACCGTAAATTTGGAAGAAATCCGATGGTTGGAAAGTCTCACATTTCAATTTCCTTGATCAGTGCCAGATTTCAATTTCTGGCACTGGTGGGGTGCATGGGGCCCCTGCCAGATCCCACTTCTGGGCGTCTGCCGGAGTTGCGGTCCGCGATGGCATTCAAGCCCAGTGATACCAACGGCCACACTAAGTTTTAGAATTTTCCGACCATCCTCGGTCGATGTGTGTCCAACACAAGCGGTCTATGATGTGTAAACAGTCATCTGGCTTAGCGGCCTGAACCAGGCCTTATCACGGCCTGTCTGGTCTATTAAATTGGGCTAATTTTGAATTAATTAACTCGTGTACAAGCTAACATTGAGTGCTAATGGTCAGTACGTGATAGTATAAGTTAATAAAAAAAAAATATCAAGAATTTTTGGAAATCCAAAACAGTGAAAATCCAGGATGTTACATCTGGTGTATCTTCCAAAGCTTCATGTCGTTTCCCGTTGTAATCGCTGAATGGTCGGAAACTGTATGATGCTGGGGCAGTCGTCGGAGGCAACGGGTAACTACAACCGGAACCCAGTCCATCGTTCGTCATATGATTGTCCTGTTCCTGCTCGACAACCGGTTCAGGTGCATTTCTACGCTCTAAAGACTCATAATATATGAGACGTATTTGATACTCTGGCATAGCATGACACTTGACATGCAAGCTACGTAAGCTTGAATTTAACAACCAAAATTTTGAAATCCACACAATCCTAAAATCAAAGCTTTGTTTACTTTCTCGAGAATATATGGTCCGTTAAAAAGGTGGGCCACACTGTACTGATCTAGCAATGAAAGTATGAAAATCAGGAAATTCAATTTATTTGAGGGACAGATAGTTCAGTGAGTAATCACATCGACTGTCCAATGATTTTCATATCAGCTAACTATCATCATGTGGCCCACTTTTTTAACGGTTCAGATGATTTTGATGTGGCACTAGGGAGGGATGGAAGTGACTGTATTGAAAGTTGGCATACAACGGACATATTCAATAACTTCTTTTCTTCTTTTAGCAAGTTTCTGTCTCGATGGAGTGATACAGCTAAGCCACCGGAGATTCAATTTCATGCCTTGCAATGTTTATTCGGCGCCCACGGACACAGATTGCCTGTCGCAGGAACTCAGAAGTTACGTGGGCGCCATCGTTATGTTTATGAGAAATCCACCCCGTCCATCTGTTTTTCCAGATCATTTTAGGACATGATATGTAAAATGAGACGGGTCCAATATTTAAGTGCGCCATGAGAGAGTAAAAGGAAGGGGGAAGAAATTTCTACTGTTGAAACTTTCCTAGGTTCACCTTGATGTTTATATTTGATCCAAACCATTCATACATAAGGTCATTATCTCTTAGATGATGTGAAAACACAAAAATTTTACTGATATAAAGCTTCTGTGGCCCTATAATGTTTCAATTGTGGATGTCCATCCCACATTTTCCTCTCACGTGGCTTAATTTATTCTTTTATCTACCCCTCTTCTTTTTTTTTTTTTTTTTTTTTTTTTTTTTTTTTTTTTTTGTATCATATCTTAAAACAAGTTGAAAAAATGTACGGATGGAATGGATTTCTCACAAACATCACGTTGGCCCACCTATCTTCTAACCGCAATAACCTCATGCTACAGGCTGTAATGTCGTAGGCAATCCGAGTCCGGCGCCCACTGAATAACCTCCAGCTGGAGAGGATCTCATGCGAAGGGTAGAACGCAGTATTGCCTTGACGTGGCAAAGTTCCGTGGGTCCTCCCCATGCTGTATTCGTTATATCTACACCGTCCATCTATTTTTTTCATTTAATTTTATGGCTTGAGACAAAAAAATGTGACCAATCCAAAGCTCAAGTCTATACCACATAAAGTAGTGGAGACAATGAGGCCCACCATTGAAACCTTCCTAGGACCACCATGACATTTATTATAAATATCAGCTTTCATCCAAAACTTTTGTAGTCATGATGAAGTTTTCAATAGTAGGCGTTCCATCCCCACTTCTTTATGTGGTGGGATCCACTTAACATATAGAACTGCCTAAAAAAGGCGCATGCTATGAAATAATATGGAAAAATAGATGGACGATGTCAATATATAACACATACATTGAAAATTGGATGGACGATGCGGATATAGCACTTGCGGTTGCGGATGAGGAGTTACCCGGGTAACAGTGGATGTTACCATTAACGTAAGGCCCATCGTGATGATATGTTGTATATCCATTCCGTCCATCCGTTTTTCAAGTATACTTTAGGACATGGTCCGAAACATTAAGCATATCCAAAATCGTAGGTGGACCATACTATAAGAAATTGTTGCGAGATGTCTTAAATCCAAGTCCTTTCGCAACTGGGATGCGGAAAGGAGTTTCGCGGATTTTGTGTCGCAAGTCCTTTCGCAACTGGGATGCGAAAGGAGTTTCGCGGATTTTGTGATGCAAGTCCTTTCGCAACTGGGATGCGAAAGGAGTTTCGCGGATTTTGTGACGCAAGTCCTTTCGCAACTGGGATACGAAAGGGAAGTTGCCAAAACTATAAATTGGGGTCCCTAGGGCTATTCTATTTGGATTATTCTAAGACTTCTTAAAGGTATTCTAAAAGGGCTCTAGGGTTATCAAAGGGTGTAGCAAGGGTGAGATTCGAGGTTGTTCGAATCGGGTAAGTCTTTTCTCTTTGTAATTGATGCTTTCATAGTGGTGATCTGTCGCTTTGTGCCGTGGTTTTTTCCCGTAAGGGTTTTCCACGTTAAATTTGTGTGTTCTCTTTTTTGTGTGTGCTTGGTGCCATTGGATTACCATCCTAGATCTAGATCTGTGTGATTCCGCAGGCCAAAAATCCCAACAAAAACAATGATAATTGAACGCTCACCATTAAAACTTTCTAATGGCTACCGTATGTAAGCATATCTGTAATTTTTATTTGCCATCTGATCGGTTGATAAAGTCAAACAGAATTAGATGAATAGAAAATACAATGATTACTAGATCTAAAACTTTGTGGTCTATAAAAAGGTTTTAATGGTCTTTCGCCACTTTTTTCCAGTGGTATGGTCCATCAAATATTTGGATCTGATTAATTTTTAGTTAACATCTTTAAATAATTTGCAAAAATTAGTGGTCTGTGTGGATATAAAACACATTTATCAAGGTAGGCCCATACGGTAAGGGTAACACCCAACTAAGTTGTTACCTGGGTAACAGCTCATCCGCTCCCAACACATACATGGAAGCGGGTTTCCAGCGAAAGCATTTAGGGCTTGTTTGGTTTTCCGCGATACCGACAATTGGCGGTAAAGAAAGCATTAATTACAATTTACATGTAATAGCAATGATTGGGTAAATTCCAGTTGACTGTTATCCCACGCTTAATTTCCTGTTATGTAACAGTGTAGTAGGCAGACTTTCTCTAATTCTATGTTTGGGTGTGCGGTATTATAATCCTGTCATCACAAATGAATAGTATGGTGTCCAGCACTTCAGCTCGACAACGACTGGATACCAGTGTTTGATTTCCATAGCAGTATGTACCATGGATGCGTACTGTTTTTTGCAGCCATTTTCAAACTTTTGGTGGACTGCAGTCACCGTGACATGCTGGGACCCACTATCTATGATGAATCCAAGTACCCACGGTGCGATGGTACATGTGGGGCCCATATGAATGTATGTACTTTTGTGCCCACGTATGATATACTTACGTACATACGAATTTATCAATTTTTTGAAAAACTTAAACAATTTGGGCTGGACCGATTATTGGTCAGTCACCTAAGCGTGGATAAACGAACTATAACCAAATATCAGCTTCAATGCCGGTATGTTCTCTGACCGCGTATTGGTCAATTACCACATCTTCCTACCGTTTGATCCACATGATATTTGAATCTACCTCATGTCAAAGACGAATCTGATCCGAAAAAAGACATGAACGTGAAAGATGCATATTATGACATATAGCTCACAGTCCCAGCAGCTCAGACAAGTCCGACATCTCACTTAATCCCATGAAGGACTCGAAAAAACACCGGCACATCTACATACCCAATTATCCCATTACAGGTAATATTCTGATCATTGCAAAACAAAAATGGAGAAGACATAACATGAATACAAACATTAGGACGCAGTGTCAACGTCCTAGGTAACGTCCAAAACAGTAGATCTTAAGCAGTTTTCAAAAAAGAAAAACAAAAACAGGAATTTAAAATATCCATATCAAACAGACCAGTTCAGTTAATGTCAGTACATGATTTGAACGGTGATAATGAAAATCAGGTAACCAACGATAAGGTGTATCAGTGCCCGAAATGACTCTGGTGTACCTTTCAGAGCTTCATGTCGTTTCCCGTTGTAATCGCTAAATGGCCGGAAACTGTATGATGCTGGGGTAGTCACCGGAGGCAACAGGTAACTACAACTGAAACTCAGTCCATAGTTCGCCATATGATTGTCTTCTTCCTGCTCGACAACCGGTTCAGGTGCATTTCTACGCTCCAAAGACTCGCAATATGATGTCCACTGAAAGAAAGCCTCAGACGTCGATTTGTATCCCCGAAAGTTGGCCATTGAATAGCCCTTGACATTCTCCTGACACTCTTCCCATGTGTAGTAGATGCCTGGTCACCGTCCATTAAAAACAACATATATCTTCTTACCCATTTGCACCTATAACGAAATTATGATAAACAGCAATAAACAGATGGTCTTAGTACTGTAACATAGTAATATGAACAATCGAAATTTCAATGTAACTATATAAGCAATTCTTTAATCATGTAAAGATGATTCAATACCTGAAAGATGGAGTGAAACTGAAATTGACATACCTGTGTCTGTATCCGTATCGTTGTGTACATATAACCATCATAGTCAACAACATCAAACATGCAATTAATATGAGGGAGATTATAAGCAGGTTGACAGACATTTGAATGATTAAGCAGTGATCGAACATGAATATCCAAAAAAAAAGAGAAAAAAACTTGTATAATCCAAAAATATCAACATATGAAGAGCTAGTATGCTTCACTAGCAGCAGAAAACCATAAAGTACTGTTCAAATAACCAATTGGTTGTCCAGCCATATCAACCATGTTGCAAACAGAAAAGGGCAGGGAATCTGTGATCAGTCAGAAGACTGATCTGGTGCAAGCAGCATCAACACAAAGTCCAGCCTCCAGGGCTCAGGAAGAGAAAGGAATGAGGCAGATTGTTGTTCATCTTTCGATCGGATCCTTGTTGCGCGTAGGATCTCATTACTTGTGAGGCCTTCAATATGCTCCAGTGCAGGTACAATCTGTTCCATACATATCATGTCCTTCCCTTGGTGTATGGTTATATCTAGTGACTTGATAACTTCTGCAACATCACTCATCCCTTTGCCAATGACGTCGTAAGGACATTCCAATCTGGCTCTCTTCCTGAAACTGTTTGTGCTGCCTGTGTTCATGGAGTGGTTGCCATTGAGATTCGGACTACGATTTGCAACATGAGTACGATCATGACTTTGAAATGACCACTGCATGTTATGCCCACTATCTCCCAACTCCTCACTAGATAAAACAAGTGTATCGTCATTCAGATCAATCGATCCCGTCGGTGTATCATCGTGACCGCGAGACTTCCTCGAACGCATCTTACATCCCATATTCTCTGTCGAAGCATGCAATCTAATAAATTAGTCATTTCCAAATAAGTACGTGAGGTCATCATATCTTCGCACAGGTTTACCCCGAACATGTTGCGCATAGGGATGTGACTATTGCAAATGAAATTGAAAAATATTGATTAGTTAACACCATTCGAGCATAAAGTGGATAATATAAATGAATTAATTTACCTATCTCACCCGTATGTAATTATCCCACACATCATTTGACGCGGTTACTACTTTCTTGTCATCGTCTCAACCAAATCCACTGGCACTTAAGGTGTCTCGAACCTCAAAATACAATCTCTTCAATGTCCTCAGGCGATTACCAGCATGCTTCTCCTGAACTGATATCCCTAATGCACTCTTCACTCTTTCGACGACTGTTTTATGTCTCCTTTTTAAATCCGTTGGCACTCTTCCGGCCGTTTGCAACCACATCTATCAACGTATCGATGAGACAATCATCCATTTCATCTGTCCAGCGCATTACACCGCTAAACATAGCCTTTTCATCAAACGATTTTGATTTGTATTTGTGTGGTGTCCTTCGTGGTGTGATGCATCGGCTTTGAGTGGGTTGTTTCGTTGGTGTAGTCTGGTTGTCTGGCCTATTTGATTCCATTTCGTCGCCACTCTTAACTTCGATAATCTACAAATAGTTCAATGAACATATTTAGTACAGTTAACCACAAATATAACATGTAGGTCATGTGAATGCAATAATTTGCTAACTCTGAAATATAATACGCAAATACGTAATATGGTATATACATGTGGGGGTAATGATCATCTTCGTATAAGCATCCAAAAACATTATGTTTTCTAGCATAGGCCTTGTAGGGCATCTGAATACATTCATGTGCTGGTATTACATACTACAAAATTACATTTTGCAATTCAAATATCAAACGATACGACTCACATGATGAGATTTATTCTACATCATAGTTGGAATATTGTCTCGATAAATCGCCCATTCGTCCTTCTCACGTTGTGTAACATTAGTATCGCATGGTGATAGATCTATACTCTCCATCACATCTGTAGATGCAAGTACATCTTTTACTAAGCTATCTCCTCCAGATATAAGGATAAAGTTGTGTAAGACACAACATGCGATGACTATCTTCACCTGTGTTTGAAGGTTGTAGGGTGGAGCAAATTTCAAGATTGGAAAGCGGGTTTTCAATACTCCAAAAATCTTCTCTATAACGTTTCGTGGTTGAGCATGCCGATAGTTGAATAATTCTTTCTTATTGGAAGGATTGCGATCAGTGCGATATTCATTAAGGTGGTACCGTACACCTCGGTAAGGAGCCATAAATCCAGGAGAATGAGCGTAACCAACATCAACTACGTAATACTTCCCTATAATTAATTATGAAGAATTATCAATCTAAATCCAAGAGAATCGGCATAATCAACATGAAACATATAGACACACAGTACCCGTGGGGATAGTAAAGTGATTAATGGAATGTGTTAAAGTACTTTGTAATACGTGTGCATCAGAGGCAGAGCCCTCCCATCCGACTGTTGGGATTTTTGGCCTGCGGAATCACACAGATCTAGATCTATGTGATTCCGCAGGCCAAAAATCCCAACAAGTGGTATCAGAGCAATCGGTTGGGACACAGATCTGAATCTGAGGGATTAGTAATAATGGCGAGCGCCAGGTATGAGATTGAGGAGCGAAAGTCCACCATGAAAGATGATGATTGGAATACTCTTGATAAGAAAGCCTTATCATCGATCCGTTTATGTCTCACGGATGAGGTTCTCTACAACGTCATGAGGGAGAAAACTGCGGCTAATTTATGGGCGAAGTTGGAGGATGTTTATGCGAAGAAATCCTCTGAAAATCGTCTGCACTTGAAGCGGCAGTGGTATAACTTCAAGATGGCAGAGGGTGGAGATCTGGAGGCTCACATCAGCAATTTTAATAAATTGGTTTGCAAATTGCTCGATATGGATGAAGTGATGAAGATGAAGACCAAGCATGTATGTTGCTGAATTCTCTCCCGGCGTCCTATGAGTCATTCAAGGATACTATGTGCAGCATGAACAAAACCTTGAGTGTCGACACTGTTATCTCAGCCCTTCAAGGGAAGGCTATGAGACAGCTAGACAGCAACATAGGGACATCTTCTGATGCACTGTTTACAGTGGGTAGGAATTCTGAACACAGTACAGGTTCTTCAGGTTTTAGATCCAAATCCAAGGGCAAGGGCAAAGGAAAGGTAAAGTGCTGGAATTGTGGGAAGGAAGGACATGTGAAAAGGGATTGTGAAAATCCTAAATCTAAGAGGGAAGATTCTAAGGCTTCATGCAGGGAGGCTAACACTGCCACGTCAGATGAATCGAGTGGATGTGATGGTGATGTTTTGTCTGTGTCTTCGCTCAGACGGTCATACGATGATCGTAAGGACGAGGATGCTAGACACAGGGGCATCTTTTCACATGACTCCTCATCGGAGTTGGTTCACCAGCTATAGGGAGTGCGATGGTGGACAGGTATTTATGGGCAATGACATTGCCTGTAATGTTGTGGCTATTGGTACGGTACGCATCAGGATGTTTGATGGGGTGGAGCGTACTTTGACTGATGTCAGGCACGTTCCTGATTTGAAACAAAATCTGATTTCTCTTGGTGTGCTTGAGGCAAAGGGATGCAAGTACACAGGTATTGATGGTGCTCTTAAGGTATTCAGGGGGCACGGGTAGTCATGAAAGCGCAACGACTCGATCATGTTTACAGGTTGATCAGGAGCACTTCAAAAGGTGGAGCTACAGTGGATGTAGCGAATTCCACCTCTGCACGTGTGTGGCATGATGGGCATGGCACATGAGCGGGCAGGGCAGGAAGGCTGAGACGTGCGGACAGGGATACAGAGCAGGTGGAGCAGCTACCTGTGAGAAGAACCACATGGCATGATTGCAGGATATCGGCAAGGTACATGGACGACTCCAATATTGCAGGGGATTCATCTTCTATTCTGATGGCTCTAGGTGAGCCTGGTGCTGAGAAGTGGAAGGTGACTATGGGCGATGTGATGGATTCGTTGTACCAGACCGACATATGGGAGCTGGTGGAGCTTCCAGTGGGCCGGTGAGCGGTTGGATGTAGGTGGACCTTCAAGAGGATACAGTATAGATACAAGGCGAGGTTGGTAGCGAGGAGTTATTCTCAGAGAGAAGAGATCGGCTTCTCAGAGATATTCGCGCCGACGGTATAGCAGGTATCTATCAGATCCGTGATTGGCGCTGGTTGGCCAATGTGATCTTGAGCTATGATGTGATGCAGAAATAAGAGAAGAGGTCAAGAAGCTACACGGTTGAAGATTGAAGACATGGTGGAGATTGTTGCGAGATGTCTTAAATCTGAGTCCTTTCGCAACTGGGATGCGGAAAGGAGTTTCGCGGATTTTGTGTCGCAAGTCCTTTCGCAACTGGGATGCGAAAGGAGTTTCGCGGATTTTGTGACGCAAGTCCTTTCGCAACTGGGATGCGAAAGGAGTTTCGCGGATTTTGTGACGTAAGTCCTTTCGCAACTGGGATACGAAAGGGAAGTGCCAAAACTATAAATTGGGGTCCCTAGGGCTATTCTTTTGTATTATTTTAAGACTTCCTAAAGGTATTCTAAAGGGTTCTAGGGTTATCAAAGGGTGTAGCAAGGGTGAGATTCGAGGTTGTTCGAATCGGGTAAGTCCTTTCTCTTTGTAATTGATGCTTTCATAGTGGTGATTTGTCGCTTTGTGCCGTGGTTTTTTCCTGCAAGGGTTTTCCACGTTAAATCTGTGTGTTCTCTTTTCTTGTGTATGTGATTGGTGCCATTGGATTACCATCCTAGATCTAGATCTGTGTGATTCCACAGGCCAAAAATCCCAACACCGACAAGTACATATACGAACTTTATGTCAAATGTACATGCACCCATTACGTTCTGAGAGAGTACCCCTTTCTTGTTATGGTATGTTGCACTTTCTAATGCCGGTACGTAGGCGGGTATATGAGTCCCATCAATTGCACCAATGCAGTGTTTTCCATTCCTGAATTGTCAGAAAATGATGGCTTTAGCTGGACGCGGATTGCGTCCTAACCCCGCCCGGACAGTAATCCGTCCGGGCAAGGCTTTATTGGGCTCATCGTGATGTAATTATTTTATCCACGCTGCTCATTGTTTTTCTCCGATAATTTTAAGGTATAATTAAAAAAAAAGAAGAAGTTACATGACTTAAGTGGACTACAAAGTGGGGATTGAACTTCCACTGTTAAAAACTTCTTGGGAGCTGGAGAAGTATTGGATCAAGCTGATATCTGTGTTTTCACTTCATCCACGTCTACATGACCTTATGAATATGTTGGATGGTAAAAAAACTGTCACGATAGCCCTTAGAAAGGTTTCAACGGTGGGTATAGCTTCCTTTATTTGTGGTCCACTGGAGCTGTTGACCTGCTTAATTTTAGTATAAAACCTTAAAATGATATGATAAAAGTGATGAATGGAGCGGATAAAAACTTACATCACCGTGGGCCCCATAGAGTCCTGCCCGGACGGATTACCGTCCGGGCGGGGGTAGGACGCAATCCGCGTCGGCTTTAACTAAGGTCACACGCGCACTTCACATGCGGCTCTGTATGCAGACACACGTGCAGAAAAAGAATATTTGTGGCGCATCCAAACCGTGAATCCATTGGACCCCTCTCTATACTTCATCTGGATGAAAATTTGGATGAAATATCTTATCCTACGGGCGGCATGTGAACATTATATATGGAGCATTCAAAATTATTTTTATAACGTCCATTGTTTAAGTGCATGTGTGGCTCACTTGATGATCTGATCGGTGTGAAGGATCATGTTATTTACATGTTATGGTCTCCCTAATGTATAACCAGGATATCCTGTACGTGTGTCAGCCTGGCAGATGTGAGAGTGGGTAGGGGTACATATGAGCTTAGCCCTATGTAGCCTCTTCGCCTGTTACCACGGGTAGAGCTAGGCATTTCATACCCGAACCAGTGGATCCGGCCCGATCAGACCCGATCCGACCCGATTCGAACAGAACTGATGGTCAGGATTGGGTAGCGTAATCCAGATCCGAATTATTTTCGGGTTGAATCTGGATAGGCCCTGTTCCGAATCGACCCGATCCGGAACCCGACCCGATCCGGACGTGTATATATATATATATATATATTATATATATATATATTATATATATATATATATATATATATATATATATATATTACTTTTACCGCCTAGGCTTTACGTTCGGCGCCAAAAAATCCCACCCAATGTACAGTTAATCCCATCAACTCTATCTCTATCTCTCTCTATATCTGTGATTTTCTCTCTATATTTGTCTCTCTATTTTTGTGGGAAATGAAGGCTAGCTAGATGTCCCGTAGATCAAATCCTTGGAGCTTGGATTTCTTTCCGTCGTTGGGTTTTGGAGCGGGGATTTCTCTGTTGGAAGAGAGAAATAGGGAAAGAGAAAGTGAGTCGCAACCAGTGGGTATTGATCGAAGAAGAAGGGTGTACGAAGCGGATCGGCTCGTGTAATGTAAGCAAGTTCTGTGGGTCTGATCACGAGGTATGTTTTATATCTAAACCGTCCATTCATTTGGCGATCTCATTTTAAGGCTTGAGACAAAAAATAAGACAGATCTAATCATTAACTGGACCACACTGCAAAAACTAGTGGGAGATTGAACGTCTACCATTGAAACCCTTTTCAGGGTCACAGAAGTTTTGGATAATATGAAATTTGTTTTTCATCTTCATTCAGGTACGCGTGACCTTATTAAATTTATTTTTCCTTTTCAATTAGGTACTTGTGACCTTATGAACAGATTGGATGTAAAATAAACGTTAAGGTGGGCCTACAAATTTTTTAACGGTGAAAATCATTATCTCCACCACTATTTATGGTGTCGTCCAGATGATCTTTGGATATGATTCATTTTTTGGATAATGCTCTAAAATGATCTCTAAAAATAGATGAACGGTATAGATATAATAAATACATCAATGTGGGGCCCATGTAACTTTGATCTCCTTTGAACCGCTCTCACAACTCAGAGCTCGAGGAGCGTCCGTGCTGTCTTCGCACGACACGTACCTAGAGCAGCTAGATAGCCGGTGCTAGCTACAGGCTAGCTACAGACAGGCAACAGGCTATGCTTTCATAAAGCTTCTTTAAGAAGTTATGTGGCAAGTGTAAAGCTTATTTAAGAAGCTATCTGTACGTTTTTATCTCTATGAGTAAATCATGTGGGGCCCATCTTAAACTTTTTAGTTTATCCACACCGTCCATTAGTTTTTTCATATCATTTTAGGGGTTGATGCTAAATTTTAAGTATATTCAATAATCAAGTAGATCGCACCATAGAAGATTGAGAATAATGATTTGCATACCGTTGAAAGAAATGGACGAACCGAATCTTACCCAATCCAATCCGACTGGGTTTTCCTGACCGAGTCGGACTCGGATCAATTCAGGCCAGCAGGAGTCCGGATCGGTTCGGGTTAGATGACCCGGACTCGGTCCCGGATCGGATCGGGTTCGGATCAGGCTGTACAAATTTTGAATAGAGTCGAGTTGGACCAAATCCGATCCGACTCGGTCCGATGCCCAACTCTAACCATAGATAGGCTTAATTTCATGCTATGTTTGTAAGACAGTGGTACATTGAATGGTACCCACCACCATTTGAAACTATTGAGAATAACACGTGTTATATCTAAACCGTATTTGTAACCTAATTTTATGGCATGAGTCTAAAAATGAGGAAGATTCAAAACTTATGTGGCCCCAAAGAAGTTTGCACTAGTAGGTATTCAATCCCCACTACTTTCTATGGTGAGGTCCACTTGACCTTTAGATCTACCTGATTTTTTGGCCCATGCTCTAAAATGATCTCGAAAAATGGGTGGACGGTGTGGATATAGCCCACACATCATGGTGGGACCTACACAACTTGCTAACATTGAGTGAAATTGGCACAAGACCCTATACAATTCCATCTAATCTAATACTAAGCTTTTCCATTCATCACATTAAGTGGAATTGGCACCGGACCAAATGCAACTCCATCCTATCATTCATCCCATAGTGTGGGAAGGGAATTTCTTACGGACGCGGGTTTGGTAGTGACGCTGCCACTCGCCAGGTGGTTGGTGGTCGCTGCTATGTGGGCCCCACCATGATTTATATGTTTTATTGCACCATTCATCCATTTTTACCCATCATTTTAATAACTTATCCCATAGATGTGGTAGATCAAAATTTCAGGTGTACCACACCATGGGAAAATAATAGTGATTGGATGTCTACCGTTTAAAACATCGTAGGTTACACTGTAATGTTTATGTAGATTAGGTCATACAAAAAAAACAAATATTAGCTGGATCCAAAACTTTTGTAACTCTAATAAGTTTCTAACGATGAGATTTCAATCAAAACTGTGGGCCCACTTGAGATTTTTATCTACCTCAGTTTTGAGTTCATATCATAAAATTATATGCAAAAATGGATAAAATGGATGGACGGTATGGATGAGACACATATATTATGTTGGGGTCCACATGGCACTGGCTAGTAGCAGGAGAGTAGCCAATCTGTTTCCATTTCTTCCCATGCTACCAAAAGTTGTGTGGGGCCCACCGTGATGTTGCGTCGTATCCAATCCATTGACTCTGCCTACGTTAGCCCGTGTAAAAAATCAATAAGATTTAAAACTCAAGTGGGCCACACCACAAGAATAAGTGGGGATTGAATACCCACCATTGAAACCTTCTTAGGGCGACGGTGATGTCTGCCGACCTCATGTTTCCACAAATGAGGTTGATTTAAAAATGAAGTGGGCCACACCACCAGGAGTGGGGTTGAATGCTTGAAACCTTCTTGGGCCACGGTGGTTTCTGCGTCCTGTACACTCGGTTGCCCCAGCTCATCTTATGACGTGACGAAGAGTCAAAACTCTGGTGGGCCACACCACAAGAATCAGCTGGGATTGAATGCCTACCATTGAAACTTTCTTGTGTGCGGCACAAGTTTTGGATGAGGCTGATATCTATCCTTTCCATTCATCCTGCTGCGAACCACCATATGAACGGGTTGGATGGCATATAAACGGCCCTCCTGAAAGGTTTCAATGGTGGAAGTTTCACTTCCATTGATTCTGGTGTGGACCACCTGAGTTTTCGATGGGACTTTCCTCATTTTTGAGCTCGTGTAGCAGGAGAAACTGATACACGGAGTGGATATCAAACGTGTGACAGAGTGGTGGGCCCTGCAGATCTTTCCGTTACACCGACATCGGATCCACATAGCAAGTGGGCCCCACTCAGCAGATGACTTCCCACCGATCATGCCAGTCAACTCACCAGGTGAGCCACGCGTGTAAGAAGTCAACGTGCATGTTCACGGAAGGCGCGCCGCACGGATGAGCGAGCAGGTCTGATTTTTGGGTTTGGTTATCAACGTGGTGGGCCCACCAGAAGCTAGACTTTACCGACCGGACGCGGTTTGGCTAGTGACGCTGCTACCAGCCAGATGGCTAGTGGTCGGTGCTATGTGGATCCCATCATACATATGATGTATGTGTTTTATCCACGCCGTCCATCCACTTTGAAAGATAATTTTAGGGCATGATCCCAAAAATGAAGTATATCTAAATCCCAGGTGGACCACACTATGGGAAAACAGTAGTGATTGAATGTCCACCATTAAAAACCTCCTAGGGCTCAATGTAATGGTTATTTGACATCTAACCTGTTGATTAGGTCATACAGTCTTGGACGAAGGGAACAAAAATATATCAGCTTGATTCAAAACTTTTTTGGCCCCAGAAGTTTTTAATGGTGGTCGTTTAATCAACACTGTGCGGTCCACTTGAGATTTAGATCAACCTCATTTTTCGACTTGTATCATAAAATGATATGGAAGAATGGGTGGACGGCATGGATGAAACACATACATAATGGTAGGGCCTACAGAGCACCGACCACTAGCCATTGGCCAGGTGAGTAGCCCATCCGTTTCCTTTACGACCTATGCACGTGTGCACGTGTGGCCGCACTCAATGGGCAAAACTCCAAAATATCCAGCGCAACGGACGCGGATTCTCTGCGAAAGCCTTTCACAGGAAGTTCGTGCGCTGGGAACTCAGATGGGGCCCACTGTGATGTTTGTGAGAAATCCTCCCCTTCCATTTGTTTTGTGAGTTCATTTCAGGACATTATGACGAAAATGAATCGTATCTAAATCTCAAGTGGGCCATGCTAAAGGAAAATTTGGTTAGGAAAATTCCTACCGTTGAAACGTACCTGGGTTCGACAGTGATGTTTATATGCCATCCATTCTGTTAATAACTTCATTCCTACTGGGATGAACTGAAATCACAAATATTAGCATTATTCAAAACTCCTGTGGCCCACGAATATTTCAACTGTGGACATTTAATTATCAAGTTTTCGGCCTACTTGTGTTTTGGAAACGGTTCATTTTTTGTATTATGTCTTAAAATAAACTTAAAAAACGGATGAACGGGTAGGATTTCTTACAAACATCACAGTGGCCCCACCTAGGTTTCCAGTGCAGGAACTTCCTGCGAAAGTCTTTCGCAGGAAATCCGCGTCCGCAACAACTGGTTCCAGACATGAATGCATAGTTGTATACAGATGTAGGCAGATCCTTTCCGGGATCTGGTTCGAGTGGCGATTCGTGATTCGGTGAGCTGCTCACCACACGAGTTGGCGAAATGCTTGTCAGAGATCCGTATGTGTGAACATACGTGCTAGATATCCGGTCCATTAATCAGGTTGGAAAAATCGTTATCATGGAATACGACAATAATTTACTGGTCTTCTAATCAGGAATTTTAAATATCCATGATAGAAAATAAACCGTTAGAAAATACATTCAGCAGTATATATTCAACAACATTTTTGGCTCATATTTTTTGTGAAGAAAGATGAAATTTTTAAAAAAATGTATGTGGAAAGTGTGTACTACTTGATGAATGGTACAGATATCTCACACGTGAGCCTTACTCATGGATCTATGACTCGTGTTCTATCCCCTTATATGAGCGGCCACGTACTGAATCACGACTCGGGACGGAAAGACTTTGGTGTTAGTTCAACACAACTTTGTTGTTTTATGTGTCGGTGTCTCATCCACCGTACGCGTGGCATAATGCGTCAATCCAGACCGTCCAAATCGTATTGTTAGTTATGGATTGGAGTATGGTCTGGAAATTACATTGTCAGACAATCCTAACAATCCAATTATAGTGGCCACCGATTATACGGTCAAAAATAAAAACAAAATGGTTCATAGACCTAATTCAATAGTCAAAAGCCAGATGGTACTGTGCATTCCACGTAATGCGATATTATTGCTAATTTACTACTTCAGAAAAAGAGGAAACGGATTGGCTACTCCCCCTGCCAACAGCCAATGTCTGGTGGTCGGTGCTCTGTGGGCCCCATAATGATGTAAATATTGCATCCATGCCGTCCATATATTTTTCCAGATCATTTTATGGTACGAGGAAAACAATGAGATATATACAAATCTCAACTGGACCACATTACAGGAAAAAGTGTTGAATGAGCGTCGACCATTAAAAACCTTTTGGGGACCATAAAAGTTTTGGATCAAGATGATCTTTGTTTTTACCATTCATCTGGGCCTGTATGACCTAATAAACAGATTGGATGTCAAATAAACAGTACATTGGGCCTTAGGATGATTTTAATGGTGGATATCCAATCACCATTGTTTTCCTGTGGTGTGGTCCACATGAGACTTATATCCCTCTAATTTTTGGTTTAAGAACCTAAAATGATCTGTAAAAATGGATGAACGGAATGGATGAAATACATACATCATGGTGGGGCCCACAGAGCACCGATCATCAGCCACGGGGCTGGTGGCAGGGGGAGTAGCCAATCCGTTTCCAGAAAAAGAGATCTCTTAGCTGCTGGCACGTGTGAGACGGTGAAGGAACCTATCGCACACATGCCAATGCCCAAGATCCTGGCCATTTATCAGGTGGGGACCACGGTTAACATAGGTGGGCCCGGAAATTAGGCCGTTCGATCACAGGTCCACACTTTTAAAAATCAAGAGGTTTCCAATGGATGTCCAATCTGGTCTCACGTTCTACACTGGTTTTCAATTCTGAGAAGTGTCCTTGGTTCGTTAATCCTGACCGTTCGCTTGTTGGGTCCACATATTTGAAGGCTAAGCTCTTCTATTTCAGTTAAATGTAAAGCGTTTTCGTATTTCACTTCCTAACCGTATATATTTTTTCCATAGATGGAAATGTCAGTACTGTTGTATTAAGAGTATTTTTAGTTCAAGGTCCAATCCATGGTGGAACACACAAGACTAATGGTATGGATTACCCAGATATGGCGAGATTTGTCAGATCTGAAATCTCGTGTATATTTGGAAAGACGCATCCAGCGTATATTAGAATAATCCGCAGTCCGGACTGGAGTCCTTTGCAACACAGGCTGTAGAAAGAGCGTGCAACATTTGAGCGCCGTGGGATCCAGATATATGTTTATGTAACATCAAACCTATTTATAAGTTTAAATACTTTATATTAACCGTACATAAAAAATATTATCTTGATAAGAAATTCAGGTGGGCCATAAATAGTGAAAATTATAAAACGCATACAAAATAATCTAGATTTACTTAGTGTGGTCTACAATAAATTTTAATCAGTTCGATTTCTGGGTTTTTATTTTAATACTAGTGTATATCACATGATGAAAGGATTGGATTTTATATAAAAAATAAAGTGACCGAAGGAATTGTTCTACGGTGGACGTGGACGTGCCTATATCCATTTGTTTCTATGATGTGGTCAACATCAGTTTTTATCGAGTTTATTTTTGGTACAACACTTATGTTTGTAACTTAGAAAAGTATGGACGGATCGGATTTTACAAAAATAGCATGAAGAATCGACATGGTTCGTGCGTTGAACGCTCTTTCTAAAACAGGTGGTGTAGAGGAATCCGATTTGCGAACCAGTCCTCATAGAGACGACTCTCCACAATACAAGTGACATGGTAATGAATCGTTCTAAGCCGTCCATCTAGTTGCCCCTACTTTGAATACAACCCTTTTTGAAATGAACAAACATCGGATCATCCTATCCATCCATCTGAAAGGTGGCCTTCGAAGTGACAGTGTGAGATGAAAATTAATGGTCAAACATATGACTATTTGGTGTGATTTTTGAAATATGATCCATCCAGGACTAAATGGACGTCTCCGATCGGTACACGTGCCTGTCATTTGTACTGTGGAAAGACAGATCTATCATATTTCGGTTCTGCCGGCTCCCCTTATCATCTCTCAGATAAACGGTGGTAAACTGACACCGTACACCACCACCATCGCAGAAGCAGAGATTCTTGCATCGTTTCGCTGTGCGTTCGTCACTCTCTTTTATTTTTACACATGCTCCTCCTTTTTATACAGTACGGTGCCACCCTACCACGGTATTGAATCTTACATGATGATCTCAACCGTTCATTTCCTGGACTCTATGCTGGTCGAGCCATCATAAGGAGCGTTTTTGAACGGGTGATCGTGTATCAAGATAACTAGTTAATGGCTCGTATTCAAGTCAAAGATTCAAAGTCAGGATCATCAATGAAATATGAGATCATAAATTCTATATCTTAATATGGAAAATATGAACGGTTAGATCATTCTAAGGATGAATCTGGCGTCGGAACCTGCCGTCGAACCACAGGCGGCCACCATACCCAATCAAAACCCCGGACCGGAATCCTCCATGACTACACCTGTTTTACGCAGCTTGTAGAACACCCATGCTCCGTGGGTCCCACATTATTTTACACGTAAATCCACTCCGTCCATCAGATGATAACCATTATTTAAACCGTACAACCTAAGATGACCATGATTAAAAATCTCATACGGGCCACACCAACGGGAACAACCTAAAAAGCTACCAAAACCTCAACACAAACCTGTGGTTGACATTCCATTCTCATTATTCAATCTGTTGTGGCCCATTCGAGGTATGGGTGCAGCTGTTTTTTGGCCCAAAGGCCTGAAATCACCCACGGATTTGGAAACGATTGACCACTCACCCTGCCACTAGTCCGGTGGCTGGTGGTCGGTGCTCTGCGGGCCCCGCTATGAAGTATTTATTTTATCCATTCCATTCATCCATCTTTAGAGATCATTTTAGGGCTCTAGAACAAAAACGAGACGGAAATAAATCTCAGGTGGACCACACCACAGGAAAACAATATTGATTGGATATCCACCATTAAAATCCTCCTAAGGCCCACTGTACTGTTTATTTGACATCAAATATATTGATTAGGTCAAAAAGAACTAGATGAAGGGAAAAAACAAAGATCAGCTTGATCCAAAACTTTTATGGCCCCCAAAAAGTTTTTAATGGTCGAGGTTCAATCAACACTGTTTCCTGTAATGTGGTCCATTTGAGATCGTTATATATCTTATTTTTAAGAAAATATTATAAAATTATATAGAAAAATAGATGGACGGAATGGATGAAACAAATACATCATAGTGGGGCCCGCAGAGCAACGACCATCAGCCACCGGGCTAGTGGCAGGGGGAGTAGCCAATCCGTTTGGGGTCTTTTGATGTACAGGCGTCGTGGAGAATTCCAGTACCAAAACCCTTTTCTCTTTCTCTCTCCGAAAATCCAGTTTCTAAATTTAGCACCCCCAAAATCTGACAAACTCATCCCTTTTCTTTCGGATCACAGATAAAAGCTCCACAGACGGAGAGAGAAAGGCTTTTGATTGTGAATGAGAAATGTCGCCACCACCAAACTACGAGTTTCAGGAATGGTGGAGCAAGCAGCAATCCAGCCACACATCTCTATCCACAGACGATCCTGACCATAAACCCACCTGGTCTACCCTCGACATACACTCACCGTCCGATCAAACGGCCCCCGACAAATCATCTCGTGGCCGCAACGCCCGTCAGCTCTCCTGGCTCTTCATCCTCAAATTCCACCAGGTCTCCTCATTCCTTTCCTCTCTCCTCTCCTCCTCCTTCTCCCTTCTCCTCACCGCCAACCGTCGGATTACCTCATCCACTCCCGACCGTTGGGCCGAGACCACCCGCCTATACCGCGTCATCAAATCCATCCTCATCCTCGCCGTCCTTCTCCTCGTTGTTGAATTGGCCGCCCACTTCAAGGGCTGGCATCTCACCTCCCCGTCGTCGGCCGAGGTCTCCAGCTTCGTCGAGCTCGTCTACGCCAATTGGGTCTTCGTCCGCGCGAACTACCTCGGCCCGCCGCTGCAGGGTCTGGCCAATGTCTGCATTGTGTTGTTTCTCATACAGTCCGTGGATCGGATCGTGTTGATGCTTGGGTGCTTCTGGATCAAGTTCAAGAGGATCAAGCCGGTGCCGTTGGTGGAGTTTGCAGCGGGCCGTGATGACGTTGAGGTTGGGATGGACTACCCAATGGTGCTTTTGCAGATACCCATGTGCAATGAGAGGGAGGTAAGATGATGTAGGTCTCGGAATCCTTCCGCTCCTACCGGCTTTCTATATTTTCTGTTTATTATAATTCCTGTTATTATTACTGCCGCACTTGTGGAATCTCTACTTTTCTCCCTTTTTGGAAAATTGGGTCTTGTTTTTCGGCCTATACTCTAAACTAGATGTTAGATACTGTTTGGACATACCCCAAATCGCAATTTGCGTGGATATTAAGGTGAAAGGAGCAAATATCAATTTGGCATGGCTTTTTCGGGTAGTGCCTTTTTTTTTTTTTTTTTTTCCAGAAACTGGTAATTAGGAAAGGTGTATTTACACCCCAGATCACTATTGATAGTGATTTGGTGGACCACATCATCTCATCTCCCCAAAGAACAGAAGAAACCCAAAATGGAAAGATTCTTATGTAGGATATTGAACAAGTTGTACATATGAAATTTAGCAGATGGCCTTAGGTTCACTCATATCATGGCAGACTTTGCAATCTGAGGCTACTTTTGAATTTTCACAGACAGAAATCGCTGAACTTCAAGTCGTCTGTGATGGAAATCAAGAGATAGCTACTTCCAACTCAGGTTTCGTGACATCCCGAATGTCAAGTTGAGCAGATGCATATTCGTTTAAGCAAAGTTTCCGCCTGATTTGCAATTTGGCGGACATGCAAAGTTTCAAACGCATCCTCACACAGGTGCTTGGCTTCATCGGCATAGCTTCAAACAATCAGTGGACAATGTTTATTGAGGAAGCTTAAATGACTAACATTAACTGATTTTTTCCCCTTTGCAGACTGTAGTTTCCTTCCTGGTAGTCTACATAAATTACATCCTTATTTTGTGTGACAATGAATGTGCTATTGCGACTCTAAGACCTTTGCTTGGTGGACTACATTAGAGTTACTAAAACTGAATTACATGCCTGATATGGAATGGATAAAATACAATAAGGCAATGGTCATACTCCTGTCGTGAACCTGCACTAGATCTTCTTCCATTGCTAGATTATCTGCCTACAAGCCAACACTAACCCAAGTGATCACAATCATTGCTTTCTCTTCATGATGGTGATTCAGATGGTAATCTATACTTGTCTAGAGGAATATCCTTTTGATTCTGGGAGTATTAGATACTAATGATACTACTTGATAGTGTTAGCCAATCAACTCCAAGTTTGCGTCAGTGTATAGGATCTACTACTTATTCTACTCGTTTGGGTTGATACATGTGTTTTGTTTTGCATCTTGTGGAGCTAAGAAATGTCCTCTATTGGTGGTATGATTTGTTGGTGATTCCGTGTGATCTATATTTCAATGCATGCTATCCATTGTGTCTTCTTGCTGTGAAAGTCGCAATGCTAGTATGTAGGGTAACTAAAGTAGCAGACTAGTGGTTCTATACAACTGTTGGTGTTCTTGGGTGAGCAAACTGCGTATTCGTAGTCCGATTATGAGTTGTCTACCAAAGTTTGATGTATCATTCAACACCGATACGTACTGGTTTTGTCCATGAACGATACGGCTGTATGGGTCCGAAACTGCCTGTCACAGGGGTGATACGACCCATGTCAATGGTGAACGATTCAACATGCAAAAACTGTTTTGCAAAACATATTGGTCACAGGGTGCTGAAGATGTTTCAACGTTTTCCAGTAAGCTTCTCTGGACATCCTTTACCCCTCTCTCTCTCTCTCTCTCTAACCAGTTTGACCCATCTAGAAATAATTTGGGGCACCCATGACAGCTTGGACCAGCACAACAAAATCTTCACTGAACATGGGAGATTAGGTTTTGACAAGATTGTTATTTGCCTGTTGAACATTCTGCGATCTCATCATCATCATCATATTAGCCTTGCTCCCAACAATTTGGGGTTGGCTTTTAAATGGTATACCTGCAAAAGTTTTACAGTCGGCTGCCCACCAAATGTCAACCTTCCCCTTTTACCTATGCTCTTGGAACTGGCCACGGTAGAGTCTCACCATTTACATCCCCCACATTCCAACAGTCACATGCACATATCAAAGGGAAAGCAAGTAAAGTAGGGTCATGGACATGTAGGGTTAGTTGCCAGGCATACAGTTAAGCACGAAGTAATCGTACAAATGAAAGGTCATGCCCGAGGAGGAGTTGGCTACACAACATAGCAGGGTTACCCACCGATACATGATTACCCACATCACTCGCATGCCAATGCGGTCAGATCCCATGCTGCACCTTAGCACAACTGTTGTGTGTTATCCACAAAGGGGAATTTGTGACCAACTGGTGTTTAGAACGTGTGGTTCTAGACGAGCCCGCTGAGCATGGAGAGCCCGGTAGTGGATTTAGATTTCAGCGATTCCAATTACCAAATTGGAAGAGCGAACCATTGTTTTTTGAGAAGTCACAAGAGTTGTATTAAAAGAAACCAAAAAAACAGGGAAGAGTAGGAAGTCTGCTAAGAAAGCAGACAACTCTACACTCCAAGGAAAAGAAAATCATAACCCTTCAGAAAATCTACATGAATAGCCCATTCTAAAATAAGACGCTTGGCCTTAGAGGCTACAACGTGATCAGAATTTGCAGAGCCCTTGAAGCATCTTCCATTTCTTTCTTCCCAAACTGACCACCAGACGGCGAGAATGGCCATTCTCCACAGCCGCGATTTATATTTGTCTAAGCTACCCCCATGCCACGCCTTGAGAAGCTTATCTACTGAGTCAGGGAGGCACCAACTGATGCTGAAGCGGCTGCAAAATATAGACCAGATAGAATAAATGAAAGGACAATGAAGCAAGAGGTGATCTACTGATTCTTCGTTCTTCATGCAGCAGAGGCAAATATTGACTAGAGGCATCTCCCGTTTTCTCAAATTATCCATTGTCAAAATCCTTTTCTTTCCAACCAACCACCCAAAAGCACTTATCTTGGGAGGAACCGAATACTTCCAGAGATGTTTGAGCAGAAGAACATCAGTTGGAGCTGAACTATCCAGTTCATTGTATAGGGATTTAACCGAGAACTTAATAGATTTGTCCAGCCTCCAAATCAGACTATCTTCAGCTAATGGGTTTGGCGACGAATAGTAGATGCAAACAAGGAGGTCCGCGTATTCCTGAACCTCCCAATCTTGGAGGTTCCTCCTGCACTCCACTTTCCAATCTACTTCCCTTCCCGAAACAGAATAACAGTCAGCAACGTGAATATCTTGATTTGGAGCCAGGAGAAAAATGTTCGGAAATTTATCATTCAAAGGACTGTCACCTACCCATATATCTTTCCAAAAGAGGATATTATCCCCCTTTTCAAGCTGAAATCCGATACCTTTAAGCACTTCATTTTTCATTGAAAGAATGCCTTTCCAAAGGTTGGAGGCCCTATAACGAGACAAGTCTTTGGTCCGTCAGCCGCCCGCGGATCTTCCGTATTTGCTTTTAATGATCCGATTCCAAAGACTCTTGTCTTCATTGCCTACTCTCCAAGTCCACTTCCCTAGGAGAGCCCGGTTCATAAGCTTTAGATCTTTAACCCCTGCTCCGCCATGTTGAGGTTGCTTGCAAACCAATTTCTAGTTGACAAGGTGGAATTTCTTCTTCTCTTTCTTGCCATGCCAAAGGAAATCCCGTCTCAATTTATCAATTGAAGCCAGAATAGAGGAGGGACATTTGAGCAAGGACATGAAATATAAGGGAAGGTTAGAGAGGACCGCCCTGATGAGAGTAAGGTGACCTCCCAATGATAAAAACCGACATTTCCACTTTACCATATAACTATCAAACCCATTGATGACCTTATCCCAAGAGGACTTAGGGGGCGTGCCAATATTCAGAGGGAGACCGACAAAAGATGATGGAAGGGACGCCGCCGAACAATCAAGGGAGGACGCCCATCTAGCTATCTCATCTTCCTCCATATTTACCCCAAACAGCTTGGACTTCATCAGATTAATTGTCAGGCCTGAGACTGCCTCAAAACACTGGATCATAATGCACAAATTGTCTACTTTCTCCTGAGAAGCTTCGCTGAAAACCAAAGTGTCGTATGCAAACTGGATGTGCGATATGGGAGAAGACATGCCTTTAATACCGATACCTCTTAGAATACCTGAGTCTTGCCCTTTATGTAACATTCTGGAAAGGGCCTCTCCCACCATGAGAAAGAGAAACGGGGAGAGAGGATCCCCTTGCCGCAGACCTCTCGAGCTTTTGAAGAAACCTCTCGGAGATCCATTTAAAAGAATAGAGAAGTGTGTCGAGCCAATACATTCGCCTATCCATCTTCTCTATTTGTCACCAAAACTCATTCTCAACATCATATATTGCAAGAACCCCCACTCGACGTGATCGTAGGCTTTCTCAATATCTAACTTACATAGAAGAGCCAACCATTGTTATTATCGCGATATCATCACAACCTTCCCATGTATGTGACCCTGACATTTATTCTGTAATTAACTCCAGTCACACAATCTTCTTGTTTGTCTACTAGTTGGGAGTAATTAAGGGAAGATAACTTTTGTCCTTCTTAGAATGTGACTATTTGTGGGAATGGTGATAATGTGGAGATGTGTGTTCGTTTGAGATATAAAGATGTTTTGGGTCTAAGAAATTTTTTTAAGGAGTTTGCCTAAGCTGCTCACTGTTCTGCCCTCCATGTGATGACCCAGATTGTTCGTCTAGAAAGTCTTGCCATTGTTGGCCGAATGGAAAAATCTCACTCATCAGAGATGTCACTTCAAAAAAATGTTCCAGAAAGATAGTCTCTAACCCAAACTGTGTATTGACTGTAGGGATGTCTTATCAGTTGGATTTATGCCATGTCGGTCATATACTCGACCTTTTAGATGAATGGTCTGGGTCATTAGATGGTGGTGCAGAAGAGGAGCAGCATGGCTGAAGCTCATTACAATTCCTCTTCAGTTATAAACATGCTTTTCTGTGTTGGTTGAGAAGAGTCCTAGAAAATTGCAACCAGTGTTTTGTTGCTCAATATAGCTGATGTCCACTTATGAGGTTTCTTGTCATCAATTAGGCCCCACAATGATTGTGCCTACGCAAAGTATAGGCTGGTCCACTTATCAAGTGGACCACAGATGTATTTTGAATATGGACTGCTGGTTATCCTTCATTAACCATCCTTTTTTTTTTTTTTTTTTTTGGATTTGACCACCTTACCTTAAGAGTGAACCAGCCTGATTTTTAGGCCACGGTGCATGCATCATGGGGTCCATCTGATGAACAGACCGGATCTTGTACATGTATACCTCATTCCTACATGTTGCTTCTGTTTGGTGCTTGCAGATGGTTGATTGCAAGTAGCATTCAGAGAATGTATTGGACCCTTGGTCTAACTGCTGAGTTTACGTTGGTTGGAGATCTTGTTTGTAAAGAAAAATTCTGACTTTGGATATCAACACAGGTCTACCAGCAATCAATTGCAGCAGTATGCATCCAGGACTGGCCGAAGGAGAGAATGCTCATTCAAGTTCTGGATGACTCCGATGATGTGGACGTGCAGCTCCTCATCAAGGCAGAAGTGCATAAGTGGCAACAGAAGGGCGTGCGCATCTTGTACAGACACAGACTTATCCGTACGGGCTATAAGGCAGGGAACCTCAAATCTGCCATGAGCTGTGACTATGTAAAGGACTATGAGTTTGTTGCAATCTTCGATGCAGATTTTCAGCCTGGGCCTGATTTCTTGAAGAAGACTATTCCACATTTTAAGGTATCCTTGAGCTGTATTTCGATTTCATTAGATTTCATGAATACTTCATTCTTCAGGTAGTAGTGCCAGAGCTGCAGCTCCTTCTAGTATGCGTTATAATATATAGTTATAACAGGCAAACAATTGAAACACACACCTCCAGGCAAACAATTGAAACACACACCTCCATGGAACAGCTGGCACACATGCACAGCTTCCAGACCAGTCATCAAGCAAGTATCAAGCGGGTCCCATGACTTTCTACCAGTCACTCCAGCTGGGCAACCCTAATCATTTGAATGCAGGAGCTTGAGGGAAAGTGGGGTTGGTTATAAAACTGCGATCAACAGTTCAAATTCTATGCAAAAAAGGTCCTCCATTCGAGTGATTAGGATTGTCTCAGCCAAAAAGGTGTAGTTTTGTGCTTCCACAGGGGTAGCCCTCTGGATGACCCTTCCAGATGTCTGCATGTCTGCCCACGTTCCTATGAAGGCACATGTAATATTCTCCTTGATATTAGCGTTACTTATGCACACACACACGGACACGGACATATGCGCACATGAACCCCCCAACGCATGCATGCCTGTTGCATTTAGAATCAAAATTTTAATGCAATAATCTGAATGCATAAAGGTCCGCTTGGTAGGGGATCCCATGTAATTGGTATTAATTCTAATCCTGATTTTGGTGGGCCCCATGCCCTCCATGTTGGATTTTCCGGTTTAAAAGTGGCGGTTTCCTCCACATGATTGCAATATCAGAGATTTTTTCTTTTCTGAAACTTCTGTAATTACATTTATTTGGAGGAAAACGCTGCTTAATTGCGGCAAATCTGTTATGGATGGCATGGGGCCTACCAAATCAGGAGTAGGCTTAAATCCTGATTTCGTAGATCCCTGCCCAAACGGACCTTAAGTCATTTAAAGGTGAAGAGTTAACCCAGTGGTTCAATCATGCTGGGTTCTGCTGCTGCATGCCTGCAAAAGCCTTTCAAAGCACATTCTAGTTAGTAAACATGTATCTGATATAGTACCCACAATTTACTTCTGATGTTTATTTCTTTTCCTCTTTCTTTTTATTTTCTGAAGGGGAATGATGATCTGGCATTGGTCCAGACAAGGTGGGCTTTCGTAAACAGGGATGAGAACTTGCTCACAAGGTTGCAGAATATCAATTTATCCTTTCACTTTGAGGTTGAGCAACAGGTGAATGGTATATTCATCAATTTTTTCGGTTTCAATGGCACTGCTGGTGTGTGGAGGATCAAAGCTCTCGAAGAATCTGGGGGGTGGCTAGAAAGAACGACGGTGGAGGACATGGATATTGCTGTCCGTGCTCATCTCGGTGGATGGAAATTCATATATCTAAATGACGTAAAGGTTTGTTCATTTCATTTAGCAATGTGATGTTATATTACATGTTGAGCTTTTGGGGGTTTGATAATCCATTGGCAAGAATCAAGACCCTAAGGATCCCTTCTTTCTATTTGTGCAGTGCCTTTGCGAACTCCCGGAGTCCTATGAGGCATACAAGAAACAGCAACACCGATGGCATTCGGGTCCAATGCAGTTGTTCCGCCTGTGCTTTCTTGACATAATTCGTTCAAAGGTCAGGATTTATCCCATTTGACATCTGACATCTATTAGTTGAGGATGACTCTCATTCTGTACATTGTTGAGGATACAAACTCATCGTTTTCATATTTATTTTTATGTATTTGTGCTGGTAACTGGTGTAATTAATATTGATACCATGATTAAAATCGTAAACAGAACACAAAAATATCAAATATTAAACGGGTCAGGCACTCTACCACATTAGAGCTTCTAGGTGCACAAGACACTACCTTTTGACCGAAGATGCAACTATTGGCCAGGGACAGCTCCTGTCATTTGACATTGTTGGATTAAAAAAAATAAAAAATCAACAGTTTGCTGATTTTATTGTTATATACTCTGTTGGTCATTACTGTGTTATTAACTAGTGGGTATGACACATGACATGCATGTGGATAGACGAAGCAGTTTGCAAGACGTGGAGAGAGTGGTGGAGGAGCAATATGAAAGGGGAGTTATTTGATAATCTAGTAGATTATGACACCTGATAGGATACCTAGGGATCAACTGCTGAGTCTCGGCCTTTTCAATGAACAAAACCATCTTTCCGATGGGTCTAGTAGAGTATGATACCTGAGTGGATATATAGAATATGCAGGGACATTAGCCGCTGGATCTGGGTCCTTTTCAATGACCAAAACCGTTTGTGGCTGGGGGATGCCCAACTTAACTGCCAGATTGAAGAATTTTGACCCTTCAATTAATTAAAGGTCATGTAGACTGCTAAATACGAAGGAAAAGAGTCAAATCTTCAAAGAGAAAATATCTCAATCTAAGAGATTTTATTTGTTATACCATCGCATAAGTCCCCACTAAGGAAAGATCTGTCATAAAAGCTTTGGATCATTGATCCAAAGGCGATGTCCCAACACATTCTATAGCAATACTTAAAGATGTATTCTAGCAAACCACGTTTTGGCGTGGGTGCGGGCTTCACGCAATTAAGGCACGTGGGCTACTCGCATGATCGACATTTTAAAATGACAAATATGACTGTGGAGTGGGTAAAATCTATGGCATCAATGGGGTTGAGCAGGTCTCAACTGTTGGTCACTAAGCTGCCAGACACCTTCAAATTAAGACTCCAAATACCAAAAAATTCCCCCTGCCTACTTGCGTCATATCTAGTAAAGATACAATGATGAAAATCATAAACAAGAAATCTGACAAAAAAAATCATAAACAAGAAAACATGAAATATCAAATATTTAAAGGGTTATGCACGCTTCCATATTAGAGCTTCTTCACTGTGCAGAATACATCTTGACCGACTAAATGCTGGAGGAACAAAGCCCTTATATATGATAGGCTAAGTAGAGGACAAGCTGGCTGCTTTCTACAACTACTCCTTATGTGCAACTAGATTCACAAAACGTGATAGTACGGAGGGGAATGTTTGTGTGTGCACACTGTACACTGAGAGACGGTGCACATCTGCCACTGCCCCCCCCCCCCCCAAAAAAAAAAAAAAAAAAAAAAAAACAAAAAACAAAAAACAAAAAAAAAAACCCATTTTGAGATGTGTTAGGATTCCCACATAGGGGTGCAACTAGGGTTGATTGGATCGGGTTGAGGGTCAACCCGACCTAAAGAGGACTCAACCTGCAACTTGACCTGACCCAAGTTCCAACTTGAGGTGCCCAACCCAAACTTCTATATCCTCGACCCAACCCGATCCAACCCAACTTGAATACATGTGATTATTCCCAACTCGACCTACGCCAGCCCGAATTTGCTCACCCGAGCCCAACCCGATTTCAAATTGGGATTGGCATTTTCCAACCCGACCTGAACTCGGGGTGTGTCAATAAGTTGCAGTCGTATTCCCACCCACTGTTGATGGAAGGTCATAGACGTGCGTGTCAACTCTATCTGAATAACTAAAACAAACACATGATGGTGAGAACAAATGGAAATGTTGGGTTTGTATCCTCAATAGACATGCTAAAGGACCACGTTGACATATTTAGATAGCATCCTTATTCCATTATTCATTTCATGGCAGGTGGGGTGGGCCAAGAAGGCGAATTTGATATTCCTTTTCTTCCTCTTACGAAAGCTGATCTTGCCTTTCTATTCATTCACTCTCTTTTGCATCATCCTCCCAATGACCATGTTCATTCCAGAAGCTCAGTTACCCATCTGGGTTGTCTGTTATATTCCTGGACTCATGTCCATCTTGAGTATCCTTCCTGCACCGAGGTCATTCCCATTCATCGTCCCTTACCTACTATTCGAGAACACAATGTCCGTCACCAAATTCAACGCCATGATATCCGGGCTCTTCAAATTCGGAAGCTCCTATGAATGGATAGTTACAAAGAAGTTGGGAAGATCATCGGAGGCGGATTTGATTGCCTTTGCTGAGAAAGAAGCTGAAACCCAGGAAGAAAGTGTGGCCCTCCTTCACCGTGCCTCATCTGTTGGTGAGAAAGAAGTTGAAATCCCGGTAGGAAGCAAGACCTTCCTTCATCGGGCGTCTTCCCTTCATCGGGCGTCTTCGGAATCGGTCCTTGAAGAGCTGAACAAATTGGAGATGGCTAGGAAAAATGGGAAAAGGAAGAGAAACCGGGTGTACAGGCAGGAACTAGTGCTTTCATTCCTTCTATTAACTGCCTCTGCCAGAAGCTTATTGTCTGCTCAAGGTATCCACTTCTATTTTCTTTTGTTCCAAGGAATCACGTTCCTGGTCGTTGGTCTTGATCTGATCGGAGAGCAGGTGAGCTGACCTTACCGTCACCATTGCTACAACAAGAAGATGGCTGGTTTTTCAAATGGGGCTCAATCGCAAGATGGACCTATTATGGTGGGACGTTCAAGGTTACTGATGCATGGGTTGCAAGGTCGCATTGGCCATGATCGCATCACATCCCGGCTGTTCAATAATCAGGCTGTTGCTACATTCGGACACTGTCGAAGCTTCCAAGTCAATGGTCGGGCATTTCCAGCAGTCTGTGTTCGTCGCCCATGTTTGTGTATATGCATTATTTTATTGACTGCTGCAGAAAATAATGTGGGTTTTTCTGTGGCTGAATTCTCTGCTTGAAAAAGCATCTCCAGCATAGGGATGGGATTTTGTCTGGTATCTCGCGGGAGATGGGATGATTATCCTTGGTCGCTGTTTGGTTGAACAATGTACATGGGCCCACCTGTATGTTGGTGGGCCATCATTGAATTTACATTTGTTGATTTTGGTTAGGAAATGATGATTTTGTATTGGATATGAAGATTGATTTTGTGGGTCAGTATGTTTTTATTATCTTGGAATGGATGTTGTTTTACTTGCAATGCTTTTGAATGTTTGCCGTTTTTTCTTGTTGTTTTCTCCGGTCGGATGATCTTAGTGATTTGAGTACGCCCATCTTTTTCTCTGCTGAGTATGGCCCACTGGATGTTATTTCTCATTTACGAGCCACGAATCAGATGGTTAGGATAATCTATAATAAGGGGAGATTTTGGGGGCATGGCCCGTCTATGATGGGTCCATGGTTAGTTTTTCGTGGGACAAATGATCTGTAGCCCATCTTTGTATACGCTTGTTTTCTCTCATATTTACTGGCTTGATTGATATTGCACTCTCTTTATTATTTGTATGAGAAAACTTATGGGGACCACCAGATGTACAAATTAAATTGCTGGAAAGAGAATGATATTCCTCCAATCGGTGATGGTGGCCATCTATGGTAGGCTGTTACCAAGATGGACATTCTGGATTGAGGGACTGTCTATCAGTTTGTCTCACTGGTATCCACTACCTTGATAGATATCACACTCTATCTTGATCATTTCCATTCCCGGTAAGAAAATTGATGGGTCCGTTGCTAGGGGTGCACACGGTTCGGTTCGGTCCCGTTTTGGGGTAAAACCGGAACCGAACCGTTACTAACGGTTCTGGGATTTTAGGAACCGGAACCGGACCGTTAGCATACTAGAATTGAACCGGAACCGGACCGTGAAAACCAGTTCTGTTCCGGATCGATTCCATGGTTCTGGGTTTTTAGACAAAAGAAAAAAAGGTGGAAAAAAAAAATCATCTGGCGTAGCTTTGCTAAGTGTACAGGCGTGTGCGGTAGAGCTCATCTGCTCACCACACATGTGCCATCATGCACATAAGTGCGAGATCCAATCCATCCATCAGGTTGGTCAGACCTTCGGATGAGTTGGAGCTGGACATTTGTTTTACAAAGGGTGGTTTGCCTGAGCAGTGGATCAACCCTGATGGTTGGGTTAGTCATCAGTGTAATCTGTCCTTTCTGATGGATGGATTGGATCAGATCTATCATGCCATGATGGCATGTGTGGCGTGTACATAAGCTTTTTGCCCACACGAGTGTGGTTAGCAAAACTCTTCATGCATGAATGAAAAATGTCATCTCAGGCATGGTACATGTGTATGCGTAATCAATGGTCCAAAACGTGGTCCCCATGCTAATAAACGGACGGGATTTAAGATTCTTAACCATCTTCATTTTAACTGCCCATTTGACGGTTAGCATTAAATGGTTCTGGATCAACGGTTCGGATCCAAGGTTCAAATCCACGGCTCAACGGATTGGTTCCACGGTTCGGGTAACGGTTCGGTTTGGTTTTACATGCCCCTAAACCGAAACCGAACTGTTCCTAACGGTTCTGGGATTTTCGGAACTGGAACCGGACCATTAGCATAGTAGAACCAGACCAAACTGGACCGATTCAACGGTTCCGGTCCGGTTCCACGGTTCTACCGGTTAAATGTGTACCCCTATCTGTTGCTACTGGTTTTGTTTTTGACGATTGAATTGTTGAATGCATTGGATTTATGACTCAATTTAAACCGAACAGCTTTGCCCCAAGCGCCGAGGTAGGCAGACACATAGTGTATGACTAAGATATGTTGAGATCGGTCGCCTATTCAACCTCTCACTTAATGTGTAAATAGGATTAGGCGATATTCAGATGGTAGGGTTTGTCCTTCGATGGTGGGTTACACATTTGACTTCTGTACTAAATGACTTTTCAATACATATAAAGATGAATGTGAAAATGATTCTTATAGTTGGTTGTGAAGAACAGTTATAAAACACATCTCTTGATGTAGAATTGAATCCAACATATGAACGTAAATTCAAATTACAGCTATGATTACCACTACTTGATTAACGCTACATATTACACTAAGAAATGTAAATAATAAATTGAAAGTAAAGAAAAGAAGAAGAGAAGAAGTAAAGAATAACATTTATTTGCTGGAAAAGTAAATGATTACACTAAGTAATGTAACTTACTGGTAATTGAAGGATAATGTTTGATTTGATTTGGTTGGTAGGAGACTAAATCTTCCTGCTAAATTCTTTTGGTTACGTTCTAATGGTTGTTATAATCTCGGCACCATTTGGCTTCCCCTGTTGCTCCTGCTGCCATCTGTTTTGTAACTGCTTTTTTATAATTGCTCTTCCATCGGCCACTTAAACAATGATGTGGCATTATCTCAAATATTCCAACTATATTACCAAAAAATCTTCTTGGTACATCTCTGCAAATCTCTAATCCACCATGCGGATCAATCTAAACCACACGTAACATAACCTGATTGGTTCTCATGAGGAATGACGATAAAGCGGATGAACAAGGTCCACCAGATGAACAAGTTTACTGGATAAGAGAATGTTATTTCCTCAATGGTGATGGTGGGCCATCCACGGTAAGGTGGTCCACAGGAAGGACAGTCTGGCTTGATAGAGACTCTTGGGGGGTAACAATCTGAAAGCAACATTGCCAGTTGCCACCATCCAAAGTACGAGCAGCCACCCAATGTAGGCTGGGTAGGCCATGAAAATCCATGATTAGGCTACCCCATGCCCACGTGATAGATAGAGATGGACTCGTAACAAAATCAGAAACAGGTTCACGTGCAAGCAAGCTGTGGAAATCGACAGAGGAGCAGATCCCAGCCCTTGGAAGAATCACATTTCAAACCAAGACAGAGAATGGCCACTTTTCCCAGAAAATATTCCACTGCTGCTAGTGTAATGTGTTTACCTTTATTACGCTGTGGGGCGCACTGTAATGTGATCTTGACATTGACATGATAGGACGTGAGCCGAAGTGGGCCCAGGCGGCTTTTTGAGAAAAAAAGGGGATGTAGATTCCGTGCAACATGCAGGAGTGAGAGAAATAATTATACTTAAAACTTATTATAAATAGTAAAAACAAAATTAAAATAGGAATTCAAACGTCGATCTAATGGTATTTCTCAAATTCGGTGTTCGCAACCTGGCATAATAGGTTGTGTACTAAAGTAGCTCGTCTTGCTCCAAAATTATATATGACACGTCCAATAACTCATTCCTCGTGAGATACATCCATTTTATGTTATGACAGTCCAAATTACCTTTGTCTCTGATCAGGCCTTTTTTGGTTCATCTGCCATGAAATTATTGGCAACCCGCTCTACATCATATTCTAACGTTAGGTTGGGCATATGATGGACGGAGTGGATTTCAATCACATGTCACGGTGGGCACCACAGAGCTTTTCGTTGCTCGAGCTTCCTACAACAACTGTTCTGGGAAATATCACATCCCATACAGCCTACCTTTCACCATATTCCCAATCGAAATGGCTGTAAGTAGGGGTGGGCATCGAGCCGAGTTGAGTCGAGGTGGACCAAGCTCAGCTCGGCTTGTCCATGCTGTACTCGAGTTCGAGCTCGGCCTCAAGCTCAACATTGAAGCTTGGTTTGTTTGCCAAAGTTGTCGAGTCGAGGTAGTGGTTCGAGTTGAGTCGAGTTTACCTCGAGTCGAGCTCGAGCTTGTTGGGTGAGAGAGTAATGAATTCTATTCTTGATCCTCCTCCATTGATTCAGAAGAGAAGCTAAATAAAAAAAAATAATAATTTAAAGATACATTTTACATGACGCTCTACCAAGCGAAATTCATTTTTGGTTTGGCCCGACAACCGAAACAGGGTGTAGTCTATCTTTCGGCAGTCCAAAAAATCCATCTGTGTGGGCCCTATGATAGAAGAACCATGGGCCAAAAGCATCCTCAATTGTATGTTCTGAATTACCCATTATCAAGGCCATACTTTCCAATGGATAGGATTTTGAACAGACCTGGGACCACAAAAAAGTGGGACCCACTTGTATTATTGCTACTCAGACAAAAGCGCAGTTTCCGTTACCTTGCAGATGATTTGAGGACTTATAGCTCACAACATATTTAGGAAGGATATGTCTATTCATGTGAGTGCCCCATACAATATACCATTTTGGATTCAAGAGATCGTCAACACCAACATCAAACTCTTCGCTGTTGGGGTAAAAGTAAAGAGATCCCACTTCAACTTTCTCCGCATTCCCCACAAATTTAATATATTTATTAATCAAGCTGAGTCGAGCTCGAGCTCGAGTCGAGCTGAAATGCCCCCTGGTTGAACTCGGCTCAAACTCAACTCGAACTTCAAATAATTAGCTTGACTCGGCCTGAATGGGCTATTCAAGCCGAGTCAATCCAAGCTAACTCGAGCCGAGTAGAGCAAGTTTTTCGAGCTAACTTGACTCATGAACAGCCCTAGCTGTAAGTGGTTAGTTCTCCACTCCCAAAAGGTGGGACCGTCTATCGGGTCCATCCATAGACTGGGCCTTTCCGTGGATGGCTAGGATGGTACGAGAAATGGGTAAGTGGGTCCCATAATTTAGTGACACAAAAGCCCTAACAGTTGATATAATGGGCCATAGTGGATGGCCCACTTGTTGGATATTCTAAAGTACAAAATTTCACATCAATGCACAATCCTAGCCACTTATCCCGACGTGTGTCCTACCATGTGGACGGTCCAGATCAATTGACCATGCAGTTAGTAGAGACGCATCGATCATTTTCCTACATCTCAGTTGGCAACTGTCTCCCGTATGTGGGGCATGCATACACGCCGACTCCGTTAGTGGATTGTATCATCTCCTATCAACGGCATACGATGGATCGTGCAATTAATGGCCATCAAATGGACGGCCAGGAAGAAACTGATCAGCAGTCAAAAGTTTAATGCGTGAGATCAGATCTTAAATATGATCCAATCAGTCTCATTTTTGCGGCTATGGTCCATCCAAAATGTGGGTTACGATTTAGACCGTCCAACTTGAGCTCATGCATGCCACGTGTTCGGGAACGGTGACTACACGATGAGGTATGATAAGCGGCTCTACTGGCCTCTTCGGTCAGCTACATGATGATCCAGACGGTACATCTAAAAGGTCCTACCTCAAGGTGGGCAGGTGGGCAAAACGCATAAAAGATCTATTCAAAAGAGAAATCTGTTCATAGAAAGATTTGAGTAAAAAAGGAAAAATACACGACTATGTATCTTCACCGTCCATCCAAAGGCGAAACAGGAACATTTTTATGTGGACTCTACAAAAAATGCAGTGGATTCTTATAGATGAACGGTCTGGATCCTTAATTGGTGGGGTAGAATCGGCGAGTCTCTGAAGGGCGAGCCACCATGGCATTTCTCTGGAATAAAAATAAATAAGACGTGTGGGGAAATGCTCTGGTACTCTCAAAGAAGCATAAATTATAATGCTACTAGTTGCATGAGGACACTTATACTGTCCAGTCCATTGATCCAAACTGTTCATTAGGTCCATCGTGTTGGAATTTAGTATGTGGAATCACACAAATATGGATCTAGGATAGCAATCGAAGAGCACCAAGCAATCACAAGAGAACACAAAGATTTAACGTGGAAAACCCCTGCGGGGAAGCGAAAAATCTTTACTATGAAAGCAAAAATTACAAAGAGAAAGGACTTACCCGATTCAAACAACATCGAATCTCACCCTTTCTACACCCTTTGATAACCCTAGAACTAGGGCTGTACACGAGTCAAGCTAGCTCGAAAAGCTCGCTCAACTCGGCTCGACTCGCTCGAAAGGCCGACTCAAAGCGAGTCAAGCTTGTTTACTAAAGCTCGAGTTGAGTTCAAGCCAAGTTCGACCATGGTGTATTTTAACTCGACTCGATTCATATATTTTAATAATAATAATAAAAATATATAATATATATATTTAAATAAAAAAGAAGAAGTTAAAACTTAAAAGTTTTTACCAAAAAACCTTACCCAACCCTACCCGTCCCCATTCCCTCTTTTTCTTTCCCTTACCCTACCGAGGTAAACTCGACTCAACTCGAACCACTAGCTTGACTCGAACTCAACTCGAAAGCTTTGGCAAACAAGCCAAGCTTCAATGTTGAGCTCGAGCTCGAACTCGAGTATAGCATAGACAAGTCAAGCCGAGCTTGGCCCACCTCGACTCGACTCGGCTCGATGTACAACCCTACCTAGAACCCTTCTAAAAACCCTTAGAATACCTTTAGAATGTCTCGGATATATTAGAAAAGGCCCTAGTAGGTCCTATTTATAGTTTAGGTAACCCCCCTTTCGCACCGACTTATAATAGTCTGGAGATCGCTTCAAATTTACGCAGTCTGCGTAACCTTAAATTAGCCGAGCCTGACCTTCGACTAGTCGAGAATTACGGAAATTCCAAGTTTTTTCATATTTAAGACATCTTTTAATAACAATCTCCACCATGTCTTCAATTTTCAAACGTGTAGCTTCTTGCTCTCTTATCTTATTTCTGCGTCGCATCATAGCTTCAATCAATGCTTCTCGTGCATACTCCGTCCTTTTTTATACCATCGCCAAGCCCAGAGAAGTTGCACAGAACTTGAACTTTTTTATAGGAACGACCTTGGTGAGCATATTTGTTGGATTCACGCTGCTGTGAATATTTTCCAGTGTTACACCTCATTCCTCAAGCATATGTCGGATAAAGTGGTAACGAACATTAATTTGTTTAGTACGTGAGTGATAAATAGAATTTTTAGACAAATTGATAGCGTTCTCGCTATCACAGTTAACTGACACGGCCTCTTGCCGAAGTCTCAACTAATTTATTATGCATCTTAACCAAACACTTTTATTAAATGCTTCCGTCACTGCCACATATTCTGCTTTGGTCGTGGAAAGAGCCACCACGGACAGAAGCTTTGACATCCAACTAATTGCTCCACTCGCTAGTATAAACGAGTATTCTGAAGTAGATTTTCTGGAATCCACACTGCCTGCGTAGTCTGAATCCACATACCCTACTAACTTTGCCCATGTCTTCTCAAAAGTTAAGACGTAGTCTTTTGTACCTCGAATGTATCGAAGTAGTCATTTCATCGCTTCCCTATATTGTTTGCTGGGGTTTGACATGTATCTACTCACAACACCGACTGCCTGTGAAATATCTGGTCTTATACAGACCATGACATACATTAAATTGCCAACCGCATTCGAATAAGGCACATGCGACATAAGCTGCTTTTCCTTATTTGATTTAAGACATTGTTCTGAGGAAAGCTTAAAGTGAGCCGCCTGGGGAACGCTCACCGGCTTTGCCTGGTCCATCCCTTACTTGATTAATACATTTTCAAGGTATTCTGCCTATAATAACCAAAACCTGCTCCTCTTCATGTCTTTATGAATATCTATGCCGAAAACCCTCTTTGCAGCCCTCAGATCTTTCATCTCGAATATCCCTGATAATTGAGTCTTCAGTACCTTGATTTCAAACATATTATGAATGGCGATCAATATATCATCAAACATATTATGACTGCTATCACTCAGTGTCTTGTAATAAACACAGTGATCGTATTCACTCCGAGTAAATTTCTGACTCACCATGAAATAATAAAAAATTTTATACCACTGTTTAGGTAACTGTTTCAGACTTTACAACGACCTCATTAACCTGCAAACTTTTTTCTCTGCCCCCTTTAACTTCGTAGCCTCTGGTTGCTTCATGTAAATCTGCTCTTCTAACTCTCCGTGCAGGAATGCAGTCTTGATATCCATTTGTTCCAGCTCGATATCGTATTGAGCAACCAGTGCCAACATGAATCTGATAGACACCTGCTTAACCACCGGTGCGAATATCTCTATGAAGTCAATTCCTTCTCTCTGAGCACAATTCATCGCTACCAACCTTGCTTTGTATATATCTTGTTTTTTTTAAATAACCACTTGTATCCGATTGCTTTTCGGCCCACTGGAAGCTTCACCAGCTCTCATGTGTGGTTTTTGTGCAATGAATCCATCTCATCATTCATAATTGTCTTCCACTTTTCTGCATCATGCTCATCAAGAGATTCCTAAATAGTTGACGGGTCCCCCTCATCTGTAATGAGGGCATATTCGATATTAGAGTCGTCTCTGTATCTTGCTGGTAAGTGCGATCACGTTGTAGGTTCTTCTTACAAGTGGTTGCTCAACCTGATCCTGTACCTATGTCTGTGCATCTGTCTCTGCCTGAGTATCATCTGTATCCATTTGAATGTCTACGATCAACCTTTCTGGTTTCTTTTGCTCATCTTGATCATTCATGCGGAATAGAGAGCTTTTATCGAATCTGATGTCACGGCTAGTGATGACCTTGCGTGTGACCTTGTTGAATAACCTGTAACCTTTCACATCAATACCATAGCCAACAAAAATATACTTTTTGTCTTTATGGTCTAGCTTATCTCTCTTAATTGACGGTACATGAAAGTAAGCCTTACAACCAAATATGCGTAAATCTGAGTAGTCCAGCTTATGATTACTCCATACTTCCTCTGAGATTTTACATTCAATTGCCGTAGAAGGAGATCAATTCATCAAATAGCAAGCCATGTTAACGGCTTCAGTTTATAAGTCATTGCCAACACAATACTACTTAATATGCATCGAGCCATATCTAAGAGAATCCGATTCATTCGCTCAGTCACACTGTTTTGTTTGGGCATGTGGCACACTGTGTTGTGCCTAATGATCCCTCCATCTTTACAATATTCATTAAACTCAGTAGAAGTAAATTCACCGTCATTGTCAGTCCTTAAAACCTTTATTTTTCGCCCTAACTATTTTTTCACAATTGTTTTCTATTATTTGAATATGGTGAAAACTTCGGATTTACGTTTCATGGAGTAAACCCAAACTTTCCTAGAGTAGTCGTCAATGAATGAAACAAACATGACGACTCTCCAACGAAAATTCTGGCGATGGCATCCATACATCAGAGTGCACATAATCAAGCACTCTCTTACATACATGTTTACCAGTTTTAAAAGACAATCTAGATTGTTTACTATATATACAATGCTCGTATATATCTAAATCAGTATTCTTAAAAGCTACAATCAAACAATGATCAGATATTACTTTCATGCCCCGCTCGCTCATGTGGCCTATACGAGCATGCTACATACGTACAGAAGTAAAATCTACAATAGCTTCTACTGTTCCACCTGCTGAAGTGCTTCCGATCAACTTGTAAAGGTTTCCGTACCTTTGTGCTCTCATAACCACGAGTATATTTTTGTTACTTTAAGGACATCATTGTCGTCGGTGAACTTACACCCTATAGTCTTGAGTGCACCGAGAGAAATTACACTTTTCTTCATATCAGGAACGTACTTGACATTAGTCAAAGTACACTCCATCCCATTAAACATCTTGATGTTCATCGTACCAATAGCTACAACATTACAGGCATTGTCATTACCCATAAAGACCTGTCCACCATCGCATTTTCTGTAATTGGCGAACCAACTCCGATGAGGAGTCATGTGATATGACGCTCCTGTGTCAAGGATCCAATTATCTCCATGATTGTCATGCAAGTGTCCAATTATGGACACAAACAATACATCACCACCATTTGTCTCTTCATCAGATGTGACAACATTAACCTCCTTCGAAGAAGTCGCTGAATTTTCTTTCTTCGATTTAAGATTGGTACAATCATTCTTCATGTGTCTAGACATTCCAAAGTTCCAGCACTTTAGTTTTCCTTTGCCCTTACCCTTGGATTTGGATCTAGGTTTTGAAGATCTTGTACATCGCCCAGAATTCCTGTTTCTCGTAATCAGTGCATCGGAAGATGTCCCTATGTCGCCGTTTAACTTTCTCATGGTCTTCCCTTGAAAGGCTGAGGTAACGGCGTCGACACTTAGAGTTTTATTTATTGTGCACATTGTGTCCTTGAATGACTCATACGATGCCGGAAGAGAATTCAGCAACATACATGATTGTTCCTCATCTTTGATCACTTCCTCCATATTCAGCAATTTGCAAACTAATTTATTAAAGTTGCTGATGTGGGTCTCTAGATCTTCACCCTCTGCCATCTTGAAGTTATACCATTGCCACTTTAAGTGTAGGCGATTTTCAGAGGATTTTCGCATAGATATCCTCTAACTTCGCCCATAAACTAGCCGCAGTTTTCTCCCTCAAAACATTATAGAGAACTCCATCTGTGAGACATAAACAGATTAAGGATAAGACATTTTTATGAAGGGTATTTCATTTATTATCAGTCATGGTAGACTTTTTAGCCTCAAGAGCACCATTCTCGCCTTGCTTGGTTAAGGAACTGATCGTCTTGATCTTACATAACTCAAAGTTATTTTTGGCTGAGTACTTCTTAATATCATACCTAGTACTTACCATTATTGCTAATCCTCCAGATTCAGATCTGTGCCCAAACAATAGCTCTGATACCACTTGTTGGGATTTGGTCAGTGGAATCACACAGATATGGATATAGGATAACAATCTAAGAGCACCAAGCAATCACAAGAAAATATAGATTTAAGGTGGAAAACCCTTGCGGGAAAAAAACATGGCACAAAGCAACAGATCTTCACTATGAAAACAAAAATTACAAAAAGAGAGGACTTACCCGATTCGAACAACCTCGAATCTCACCATTGCTACACCCTTTGATAATACTAGAACCCTTTTAGAAACCCTTGGAATACCTTCAGAATACCTTAGGATACATTAGAAAAAGCCTTAGTAGATCCTATTTATAGTTTAGGTAACCCTCCTTTCGCACCGACTTGGAATAGTCCGGAAACCGCCTCAAATTTATGCAGTCCACGTAACCCTTCGACTAGTCAAGGATCACGAAAATTCCAAACTTTTCCAGATTTAAAACATCTTTTAACAACACATTCCACATGTCATAGGTTACCGTGCAAACATCACACTGATCTGACATATAAAACCATTTGATTAATGACCTTTAATATGGAAGGTCAAGACCATTCAATTGTTAATAGGTGCTTATGATTTTAAAGAATCACTTATGTTAGGCAATTGTAACTATTCCATCAATGGCTTGGAATGGATGGCTTTAAAAAAAAAAAAAAAAAAAAATTATTATAAGGCCAAAGCAAGGATAGATTGAATCACCTGATTAGTGCGATTTTTGCATCATAGCCCGTGGAATGTGTTTTGGACTTAATGGACGATTCAGATCGATGATTTTCTATCCAGGTGAACTGATACAACTAGGAGCACTATAAGTTATAGTGTTGAGCACTGGAGCACCTCTCGAGAGAGTTATTGGCCGTTGGATTCACATTCAAAATAAAAGTCCTCTTTCGGTCTTCCCTCACATAACGGCTCTTTTCTCTCTCCTCATTTTTCCACCTTCTCATTTTTTAGGGTTTCTCTAGGGTTTCCATCCTCTCTTTTCTCAATTTCTGCTGCAATGAAGAGCTCTTTGAATTCTAGGAATAGGAATCCCCCGGATTTCGTCCTCCGAAACCCCTCAGTTCCCGAACCCTTCTTCTCATATGCACCAAAGATCATTCAGAATCTCACCATTGCTATACCCTTTGATAATACTAAAACCCTTTTAGAAACCCTTTGAATACCTTCAGAATACCTTAGGATACATTAGAAAAAGCCTTAGTAGATCCTATTTATAGTTTAGGTAACCCTCCTTTCGCACTGACTTGGAATAGTCCGGAAACCGTATCAAATTTACGCAGTCAACGTAACCTTCGACTAGTTGAGCCTGACCTTCGACTGGTAAAGGATCACAGAAATTCCAAACTTTTCCAGATTTAAAACATCTTTTAACAACACATTCCACATGTCATAGGTTACCGTGCAAACATCACACTGATCTGACATATAAAACCATTTGATTAATGACTTTTAATATGGAAGGTCAAGACCATTCAATTGTTAATAGGTGCTTATGATTCTAAAGAATCACTTATATTAGGCAATTGTAACTATTCCATCAATGGCTTGGAATGGATGGCTTTTTTTTTTTTTGTTTTTTAAAATTTGTTATAAGGCCAAAGCAAGGATAGATTGAATCACCTGATTAGTGCGATTTTTGCATCATAGCCCATGGAATGTGTTCTGGACTTAATGGACGGTTCAGATCGATGATTTTCTATCCAGGTGAACTGATACAACTAGGACCAATATAAGTTATAGTGTTGAGCACTGGAGCACCTCTCGAGAGAGTTATTGGCCGTTGGATTCACATTCAAAATAAAAGCCCTCTTCCGGTCTTCCCTCACATAACGGCTCTTTTCTCTCTCCTCATTTCTCCACCTTCTCATTTTTTAGGGTTTCTCTAGGGTTTCCATCCTCTCTTTTCTCAATTTCTGCTGCAATGAAGAGCTCTTTGAATTCCAGGAATAGGAATCCCACGGATTTCGTCCTCCGAAACCCCTCAGTTCCCGAACCCTTCTTCTCATATGCACCAGAGATCATTCAGCCGAACGATATCTGGATCAGAAAATGTCGATCCAAACACGATCTCAGATCCTTCACTTCTGTCACCTTCTCCCACATCAAATCTGTCCTCTGCAGCAAGATTTGAAGCATGCTTCTGCTGCAGCTGCTGCTGAATCCTTTCAAAAGGAAATCGAGGAAACCGCAGTTGTCAATGGAGCACTAGCGGCCTTTGATTCCAGCGCAAAGGTATCGTTGTTTCTTTCTCATGTCCCGTTCTCCAATCTTGGTTTTGGATTTTTGGAGAATTGAGACCATAGATTATAAATTTGAGAGACCTTTCGTCATTTTCTTTTAGGGGTTGTTTGGATGCTTGTAAAAATTTAAGGGCGTGTTTGGATTGGGTTTAAACTAGGTGAAGGAAAGGAAGACTAAGAAAGTGAGATAAGCAGATAGAAAATTGGCATTGGCGCTGGGGGAAGGAAACCCTTTTCACCTGTTTGGGTTGGCACCAAGAACGTGTAAGAAAAAGAAATGAAGGAGACAGAAATGCATAGCCTGAATAACAGATTGTTCTGTCTTAAGCAACTTTCAGAAAGACAGAAGATAAGATGGCTTGAGAGATAGATTATGAGAGTAGGAGAGATGTTTTATTATGTATAATGGTTCTCTCAGACCCTGTATATATAGATTTTGAGTGGGTGCTGGGAGTGCCTGAAAGCATGCCTTGAAGAGGCATTGGCAAGAGATGCTTCTGCGTCTTTTCATTTCAGCCAAGGGCATAGCTGTAATTCAATTACAACAATCAACAATAACCAAACGGTTAACACCCTTTCAATTGGCATTGCAATGGGTTCCGGCAAGTTTGCCTCCAGGATAATCCAGGCCCGGTCCTTGGACTATTTTGTACAACCAAAAGATCGAAGATAAGATGGCTTCAGAGGGAGGGAGGGTTTGTGCAAGTTGAATTTGGGCACGGACATGCGAAAGCTTACCTACCATTGCTATAGAATAAGTTGCAAATCCCAGTGACTCAGTTGCAGATAGTATCTCCATCGGAAATGCAACGACGAACATTGCTGCTGATGCTGATGAGTTTACACCTAATCCTTAAATTACGGATACCCTGAACAATAGTCTCCCACACCCTCGATTGGTCACTGACCAAGTCCATTGCCATTGGATTTTGATAGTAGGCCCGCATTAAAAATGCCAAGAAGACAATAATGAAAAAAGCCCATTGAAATTGCAAATCCCGATGACTCAACGAGGATAGTAGCTGCACGGGAAATGCAACGACAAACATTGCTGCTGATGCTGATGAGTTTACACCTAATACTCAAATTAGGCATACCCCTGAATGGTAGTCTCTCAAACCCTTGATTGGTCACTGACTGCAGTCTTCCACACCCTCGATTGGTCACTGACTGTAGTCTTCCACACCCTCGATTGGTCACTGACCGAGTCCATTGCCATTGGGTTTTGATAGTAGGCATGTTTGAAATGGCAAGAAGATAGTAATGAAAAAAATCCATGGAAATTATCGGTGAATACATGGATAATGTTGTCGACATTGCTAAGTGAATGGTGAATAAGATGGCTGATGGGAGGACAATGCGTCAATAGAGCTGTGTGATGTCTGCTCTGGGGGAGATATCTGATCTGGATCAGAGACTATTCTGTGGCATGCAACTTGTTCTCCACAGATAATCTGCTTGCGACAGTATTTATGAACTTGACACAAGAAGAACGACTGAATTGGGTGTGGAACTTGGCTGGTCATGAGGTGGCGGTGATGGAAGATGGCGGTGACAGGTTAACCTAAGAGTTGCAGTTATTTATTTATTTATTTTTATCTAGTGGATTGATCTTGGATGGATGGCTTCTGTTAGTTTTTTGGACAAATTTGGACATTATTTTGGACTTGCGGTCTCCTTTAATAGGTGAGAGACTGAGTAATGTTTATTTATGTTTGTTTATTACATTAGTAAATAGTATATATGTACTTTATACATGGGACTCTTCTTGTTCATTGCTTGGGATAGAAGTGTTAGGATAGGAACATGTACTGATATTAATGTATGATTGGTGATTGAGTTCATGTGTATAGTAGTTCTAATTCCTTCTTTATAATCATGATTTAATTCCTCCATTCATTCCTCAATCTGCCAAAGATTGCCTAGACACTATGGATTTGGCTTTGGCCGTATTAATCTATGAACGTGGATTTGGCTTTGTACGTCTTCGGACCCAAGACACGTATACAGATACAGAAGCCTGTATCACATCCACTGTTCGAAATATTGGCAATAGTAATATCGCTAGGTCACCGATACCGAAATTGCTGGAAGTATAAAAATAAAATAAAATTCACCGGTATTTTGGATACTATCAGCGACACTTGGAGATATTATCAATATCAACAATATTTAGAGAAGAACACCATATAAAAGTTCCTGATATCGGCGATACCATTGATAATATCCTTAATACTAGCGATAATATCCCCTATACCAGGGAAACATCTGTAAATAGGTGAAAATTGATAGGAAATTAGAAAAAAAAATAAAATTAACCCAAAAAACTCTCCTTTTTTTTTTGGAATTTTTTCCTTAGCTGATTTTGATCACTCTTGTTTTTTATTGAATAAAAGTTAGGATTTTGGGAGAAATCTTGACTTGAACCAAAGACAGGATGAAACTCAAAGGTGATGAAAAATTCATGGAAACTTCAAATTTTATTTTTTTTCAAATATTATCATGCATTGCACTGGAAATCTATGTCTATGCGCGTCATTGACATGGATTGTGGCGAAATAATTAATATTTAAGTGAAAAATGGGGGAAATTGGGAGAAATCCTAGTTTTTCCATTTTCATATTGGAAAATGTGTTCTTCACTATTATTAATGTGGAAATTTTATATATTAACGAGTCTTGGCCAATCTATTCATTGGCTACAAACTTTATTTATTTATTCATTTTATACTGATTTTTTTGACAAAAAATGATTAGACCTCTGCAAAGTGGAAACTTATTATGTATAGTTGTTTTTTACAATATTTTGATTCCTACATGAATGTGTCTTTTAACGTCTCTTGAAGTTTCACTTAAAATTTTCACCCTTTTTCCACGTTTCCCCAATGTTTCTCTTAGACAACGATATTTTCTGAGTATCAACAAATACCAATACATGTTTCTGTATCTCTGGTCTTCGATGCTTATAACGATACTGATACTCTGAACACTGATCACATCTAGCATGTCCATATCGTGAAAAAAAAATGTTAGTAATCCGGAAATATGTTATAATCCAGATTGTATACCACAAGTATCCCTGAAGCATTAGTTACTAGTAATCATGATGTTGGTATGGGTGCTCCATACTAGTGTCTATGTATCCTAGCCGATAAGTTGATCTACAAACTCAAATAGCAATCTTAGACACTGGAAAAAAAAAGTATAGATAACCATAGGTCAAACTGCAATACAAGATCCTATACCATGTATACTTTTTATGAGTAGAGCTTTGCTAAGCACACGTGTGTGTTCACAACCCCAAGTGCAGGGTTGCAATGTAGTAATAACTCGATGAGATTGAGGTCGAATCCACAAGGACTTAACTTGTACGTATTCTGAAAATAATTAGAACTAGAACTGGAATAAGATCTAACCTAAAATCTGGAATCAGAGAGAGATTGATTGTGAAAGAATTATCAATAATAAAAAAGGAAACTAGAGCACCAAAGATCCACTTGTAGCTATTAAGATGATACCTCACTTGATTCAATAAATGCAACTAGAATCAGAGTCCTATCCTATCTAGTTGGATGATAGAATAGTTAAACCAAATCTAAACTTTTCATTAAATTAGTTCCCACATGAAGCACCATTGTGATGATCGTAGGGAATTCAACCATCCACCATGCCCATGAGACAATGGTGGATCACGAATTTTACAGATTTCACAATTACAAAACAAGATAAGAAGATATCAAAAGTTTTCCAAGTATCTACTGTAATTAAAGTCACAATAAACCACAAAAAACTGAAAATATTCATTCATCCAAATTATAAATCAATAGAAGTTCAATATAAACGTGAATCAAAGTAAGATAATTATCTAAACAAACTACAAGCTTCACCTCTTAGCTCTACCTAAGAGATTAGCCAACCAAAGACATGATTGACACCAAAACTCTTAAAGAAAACATAAAAATTAACTAGAAGAAGAAGATTGGGGAAGATGGAAGGACTCCTTGAAATTCTCTAACACTTTGCTCCTTCTTCCAACCCTAATTCGTGCTTAGAAACTCCTAAAAAATCTATATTTATAAACTTTGCTTGCACCAACTTTGAAATCGCCTCAATCTTACTCAAAAAGTTATGCTTTGGTCGGACCGAAGTTGGGTTCGGTCGGACCGAATTAAGGCTGAAAATCCCACTTTCTTGTTGGACAATTCTGCGCGATTTCAGTTGGACCGAAATTGGCTTCGGTCGGACCGAATTAAGGCTGAAAATTCCACTTATCGCTGGACTGTTTTGCACGATTTTGGTCGGACCGAAATTGAAATTCGGTGGGACCGAAGGTTTGTTTCAAGACTTTCTCTTTTTAGACTTGGAATTCCAGAATATGTTTTTTCTGGCCAATTTTCAAGATTCCTTTTCTTTACTTCAAATCTTTGATTCTCTTCATTCCTCACTTGGTTTCCTTGGATCTTTGGCATGTGAATTCTTCATTAATGACTTACAAATATCCAATTCTTCATTATCTTCTTTTGAGCATAAATATTCCTTTTAGCATCAATTCCACCTTAAGCTCTCGAAATCACCTCGCGCATGAAAACATGCATAATTAGATCAATTAAACACTATCATGTTTATAAAACCAAGGCATAAATAGGGAAAAATATGCAATATTTCACACTTAACAATGTGTGTAATAAATCTTGTGTACAAGGCACACATGTGACAGCATGTTAAGCTCTCGAAATCACCTCGCGCATGAAAACATGCATAATTAGATCAATTAAACACTATCATGTTTATAAAACTAAGGCATAAATAGGGAGAAATATGCAATATTTCACACTTAACAATGTGTGTAATAAATCTTGTGTACAAGGCACACATGTGACAGCATGGTGCATACATGCGAGATCTTATCCATCCATCATGTTGTCCAACCTCGCATATCGTTGCTGAAAAATAAAATCCAGTCCAATCAGCACATGGGCCCAATATTCAAATCAGGTGGATGGATTAGAAAACTTCATCCAGGTTATTTTCAGAGTCGTACATTTGTTTTGCAAACTGCTGCGCACTTGACCGGTGGATCAACCTGATTCTTGGGCTAGGGCATCAACATAGTGTTGCTGTTCTGATGGATGGATTGATCTCAGACCTATTGTGCCATGCTGGCACACTTGTGGTGGCATGTACACGTGTGTGGGCTTTTGCATCAACCTGATTCTTTATTGCACACACGTGTGGGCTTAGCAGAGCTCTTATGAATACTATCTATCCCGTGTTGCTACATTTCATGTTGTTATGATATCATAATCAAAACCATCCTTAGAGCTTGCCATGCCACTTGATGCTGAAAAAGATTTTACCACATATTAGAAGATTATTAGAGCTGCAATTAAGTTCAGTTGGTACAAATGATTAAGTTGTACAAAGTGCTGTACTAGCTTTAATGCCTTTTCTGACCTTGACATCTTGCAGAAGTGAGTGGCATTAGCAGCGCAAGTGGCCGAAAAAAGCTCACAGAGAAATTGACTAGTTGAAGAAGAAATGTGAAAGAGAGATGGGCACTCTGAACCAGTTCCTAGTGGAGTCTCATTTGCCCAAGGAATGCTGGGACCCACATAAGATGATGCTGACGTGCCCATCGGATGTGTGGAGTGGAGAGTGATCAACGATGGAGACAGTTCGAGCTGTTCTATGATGGTGGATACAGCTAGTTCTGGAGAAGGTTTACTGGGTATGATGAATGAAATATATAGAAACCTTTACTTGGAGGCGCAATGATGTATGCATACTCGATATCTTTAATAGAATTCGACAGCTGGGATGGATCTCTTGCTAATTGTGATGACCGATTTGAAAGGTTTTCAGCGGCTGAAAATGAGCCGACTTCTTATGTATTTCTCATCCAGGTTTTATGATTTTAGTGGAATGCTGAAATAGCAAAATGATTAAAGTATTATAGAGATTGATTTTCACCTTTAATTGACATTTGCAAACAGAAACCGAAAAACGAGCGGTTCCTGAATCATGCTTCTGAGCTGGATTTGGTTATTATATGTATTCCTAATGTGGCTTTTGTGATTTTAAGTAGAATGCCAAAATAACAAAATGATTGAAGTATGACAGGATTGGTTTCGCCTTTTAGCTTCGACTGGAAACAGCAGTCGAACCCTTCTACAAATGGACGTCTAGCAGATAAAGCGCCCTGTCAATGATAACTAGAAATGGACCCCGACAACCAACGTGGTCCTTCATTTTCTGGAACAGGAAAAAAGGATGTTCCGCCCCAGAGGCTATGCAGCATGTGAAACTCGCATGAAACTGAATTTACAGCCGTCGGATGACCGAAAATTTTTATTGATTTTGGCTCTCATGAGTTGGGCTTTATAGGAGTTCCCATTTATGGCTTTATGGGAGTTCCCATTCATGGGTATTGTAAGCAAGTATGCATTAGAAATAAATGGTACTTGTAATCCATTTCCACAAGTTAATAAACGATCCGGAGTCGTCTTTTTTTTTTTTTTTTTGAGGCAACAAGAGAATTCCATTAAAACAGGAAAAAAGGAACACAAACAGAGGAAAGAAAGGAAAGAAAACGAAAACAGCTATCTACTGAGATAGCAGACAGACGCTAGCACCCTAAGAAACAAAAGTCATCGCCTTTCAAACCCTTGACATTAGCCCCCCATTCAACAAGCAGCCTCTTGGCCCTGGCCCCGACTACACTAACTGAAGCGGAAACGTTGTTGAAGCATCTCTCATTCCTTTCTAGCTAAACGATCAGGAGTTTATCGATTCAATGAATAAAATCATCCTCTACAAAATTCAACTCATTACATGAAATTTTAATTCAATTAGGAATAAAAATAAATCAAATCTTCAATTATTTTGCATTTGTCCTGAACATGTAACTCATCAACCACTAGTTTGAATGACCTAACAGCTCAGTGAGTAAACTTCTACATAGCTCTTTTCAAAGAAAAACAAAAACAAACAGATATTATAGAAATATATATATATATATATAATATATATATATATATATATATATTATATATATATAATGATTTTTTCCTTTTCAGATTTTTGCAATTGCAAGTTGAAAGTGAAAGCATTATTTTGTTTAAAAATCCATACAAGCCATCTATCTCTTCAGATTGGATGGGTGAGGGCCCACCTGTAAGGGGTAAAAAAAAAACTGGTGTATCAGTGGAAGATCTTTTAATGTGATATTCTCTTTTTGGATCATTTCCTTGTGGGTATGGATGTCCAGTGGATGAGAGGCAATATGTCCAACAAGTCCTAGATGAAATGAGGCTAGCACAGACACTGTCCACAAAACACATTGGCAGTCCATCCCAGAAAAGGACTCTAAACACAAGCAACTCTATCATATCCATGAGACCATAAGACAAACAGCTTGTGGCCTTGTCTTCTATGACATGAATGCTTCTGTGGACACTGGGTTTCTCCACAACTGTGCTTCCTCCACCATTTCTTAAATGGTGGTGAATCATCTGTTGTATACATGGCCTGGATTTTCATTCAATCCAGACCATCTGAATCGTGGGCCGCAATGTGGGTGCAGCGTGCATTGAAAATTATGCTGACATGACACGTACTATCTCCCAAGTGGGGGCCTCTGTATGGACGGTTGGGGAGGAAATGACCGGCGGTCCTGAATTCAATGGTTGAGATGGTCCGATAGGTGGAAATTTTGGCTAGGTTCAGTATGCTATGATGCGGATGATTCAGATGAAGGGAATTGATCTATGTGAGTCACCACCATTTAAGGAAAATGGCTAGTTGAGGCACATGATAGGTGGGGCCCAGGACATTTAACTGAAAGGGAGGAGATAGGTTTTCAAAAGGGACATGCATTAGCAATACCCCACCATGTAATTGTGCAGAATTAAAAAAATGTAAATGCTCCAGCTATGAGATTGAAACAGGAAAGCAGGTCTGAAAATGACATCTAGTTGTTAATATAACATAACCCATTTATTTCAGTTGACAAAAGTGCTTCGTATAGACCATTGATCTGGTGGGCCCCACTTGGATGGACCATTCATCTGTCCATCCGATGGGTGCCCATTTATTGAATTGAAGTATAAATTCTGACAGGGTTCTTTGAAGGTGTAGTGATCAAGGCCACTGATCTGGTGGGCCCCACTTGGATGATCCATTACACAGAACCAGCCTATTCAATTGAAGTATTAAAATCTAACTTTGTGAAGGTGGGAGTGATCAAAATCACTGATCTGGTGGGCCCCACTTCGATGGTCCAATTTTCACCCATCGAATGTGGATCCTTTGCTCATTTCAGTTCAAATTTGAGCCAACCATCCATTTGAAGCCTATGATCATGCGGGTACAATAGTCTGGTCGTGTCGTTTATTGGGCTATGGCCCATCCACATGATGACCCAGAAAATCAATGGTCCTGATCATTGTACACAAATGCCAGTAACGTCCATTACAAAAATTCTAAAAGATGAAATAGAGGAGCAATGCCAGTGAAAATGCAAAAGAGACCAACTGCATGATTTAAGGAGAAGAATGAGGTGGGACAATGACAAGTAGATACTCCAACCAGATGATTGAAAGAGAAGAAAATGAGCCTTTTATCTTTTGAATTGCAAAATCCTCCTTACAGTTGGAAACCATGTAAAACTTCCTGACCATGGTTGGTGAAATCAATGATTCTTCACACACTGTTTCCTCACAAAGATCACCAACCAGGCTCACCACAAATCATACCACCCTTGGCCCACCATCCAACAATCCAAACCGTCGATCTTCGGCATTTTTCCCTCAGTGGAATATGGACATTGCCGCGTTTTCTTAGTCATTGATTGGCAGGACACAGATCAGAGCGTTTGGATTGTCCTATGAGGGAGAGATTTTGAGAAATGGTACATCCATTATGGGACCCATCAGACTTATGATCTGGATCATCAAATGATGGGCCTGGATAGTATGTGATCAAAGCCAGAGGGCACTATATCGATCGTCCTCCGGCCGACGATCATATGATTATTCCTCCCAAGTTAAAGCAATGCTTGTGGAGGTGAAAGAAAGAGAAAAAATGAGGTTATAGATACCTACTGATGGAAACAGTGACAGCCTGGCTAAAATGGACCATTGGTGATCATTAAGAACAATCCATCTCTCCTAACAGTTCCTTTTTCTTCTCTTCTTTTTCTGTGTGGGCCCCACCTTCCAACATCAAGAGTTACTGTCCTCCATCGACGTTGTTGCGCCCAGGGTCCGGAAATTTCGGAGAAAATCCAGTGGGGAACCACCAACTTTCAAAGCTTTTTCCACTAACCACATTGAAAATTTGGACGATTAGCTGATAACCCAAGTCAGTGATCAGAAGATTAAGCTTGATGGGACATAAAATTGCAAAGATAAAATGATAGATATCGATGATTATCAGAATCCAAGGAGTGGACATGATAGTGATGGAAAAGCCTTTTGGTATCTAGATTTTTCACTCTGATCTTATTGATAGCGAAAAGGCGATCGTGTTCCTGTATTATATAAGGTGAAATCTGGAATTGATTAAGACATTGATTAGTCAATTGCTAATCCTTACGCAATCGAAAATCTGTATGTCATCAAAGATCATTCTCTTAGATGAATGATATAACAGCTGAAGTATTATTGGACCATTGGTCAGGGCAAATGTGTGGATGTGGGTGTTCGACGATCAGGATTGGTGATCTGATGGGTCCATGAGGATGAGAGATACCCCAAAAGGTATTCGATCTTTGGCGTTCTCAGCTGGATGTGGGCCACACTGTACTTTTTTTTTTAGGCCGCCGATCGTAGAGTGAGGATATTCCAATCTCAGGGGCTTTTGGGGGGAATCCAAGGTGGGGTCCATCAGATCATTGGTCTGGATCACATAACCATGTGTCTAATTAGCAAAACGACGAAGTGGGGTTTCTGTGCATGTGGTCTGGGATATTGGGTGGCCATACATTTCTGAATTTTCCAATGCATTATCCTTCTATGCATCACTTGATTTTGAAACCCTTTTAAACAGATGGGTTATTGGGACAAGGTCGACATCATGGTGTGGTCCACCTGGGCATTTTGATGCTGTTCTTCTCATCACAGAAAGGCCTACTTTACCAACATTTCCCAGTACATAGTTACAGGTTCCGATGAGGAATACAAAAGAGAAAACATGGGTAAGGGATTTCAAGGTGTTGGTTGGCCTGTGTAAAGTACATAGCCAGGAAAAAAGAAAAAAGGAAGAAAGAAAGAAAGAAAGGAAAAAAGAGTCCCTTTGCAGCTGGAAAATTGCAGTTGACTCCAGCTCAATATCTACAGCATCCAGCGATAGGATTTGTAGAAGGTATCTCAATCAATCTCTTGGTGGATTAAGACAGCAGTGGGCTCCTTTAACAGCTGTTTACAAGCAACAAACAACTTGGATTCCCACAAGTTAAGCAAACTGAGGAAAGCTACTTGCAAGTCCTAATCTGAAAATGCGACACCCACGTACCCAATGTTGGCGAACGTGTGCGGGATCCAGGCCGGTTAACAGGTGGACTGCCTGGGCTGCACGTGTAGTGAAAGTTGGACAGTTGAAGAAGGCATTAACCAACTGTCCCATTTGATGGGTGGACCAACCTGATTTTGATTAATGGTACAATTGCCATGGGGCGTGCCCAAGTGGGAGATCTTGCATTTGGGATTTGTAGATGGGCACTTGCAAGAAACATTCATCTAAGAAGCAGTGTAGCAACTGACATTCTACAGCTATACCAAATAAATTGAGGCAATGATTGTTGTGACAAGAACATCAAATCATTTCAAATTCAATGAATTATAATAATGACGATCATAACATTTCTGAATTACAATACCAACATGATCGAATCAGAATCCAGAGACACCGCGTTACATCTTACATGTGGTGTTGATCTTATTCACCACAGGATGCAATTAGTTTACGATTTTACAACGGACACTTGTGAGATTTTTCGAAAGAATCAGTTGCTGATGAGATAGCAAAAAATATATATAATCCCGTCCGGATCTAAAGATAGATTGTTCGAAGGACTCCCGTTCGCAGGTTCAAACTGACATCTCTGTATATACAAAAGGCCTCTCATTCCAAGAATGCATTCCAGCGACGAAGTTGAGAGCTTGATTGGATTTGGGGTTTTTCTTTTTATGCTTATTAGAGCTCAATTTTCATGTGGGATGTGGGCACTGAGCCTGCATCAGATGAATAATGTTGTAGGTCAGTTGATTAAACTCCAAAACTATGTTTGGATGTGTAAGCGAAACTAATTTCATACATTTGGCTCCTACCATGGAAGCTCTGCAGCGGGAATGCCGTTTCCTGATTCTGTCCGAAACCCATTTGGACAACACTTTGAAGGTCATCATCCCAGACATTAGCGAGCTGAAAGGCAACATTCATGTTTCTTGCTTAGAATTCTTTCTACAGGTGGAGATGATACGAAAGCACCACCAATGGTTTGAATGAATTGACAGGGAGAATTACCTGAGAAGCATCCCCATATCCATCACCGGTCGGAAGCTGCATGCTAAGAGCCCGCCGTAGCGTGGCATCTAATGGATTTAGAGAGAAATGGGCATCCAATGGTCCATTCGATCCAACGCTCTGGAGGGGTCCTGGTTGTGTTTGGTGCATAAAAGAAAATGATGATGCTGATGAATCTAATGGATGCACTGTATGTGGCAACGGCCCACGCGAGTGAAGAACCTGAATTTGAAAGAAAAGTGTATTTCAGGCAAAGAGAAATGACGGTAAAAAACAACCAAGAAAAGACAATGGCGTACGTTTGGGTGTGATCGAAACACATCGGTTCTTATCTCAACCACATTTTTGAAGTGGAAAAAATGGCAGAAGCCCCACCGAGCGCAATTTGCGAGCACACCCAAAATCTACCTCACACGTTAATCTCAATCGTTTTCGACTTACATCCTTTGAGAGGAGACTTTCCACATTGAAATCTAACCTCGGATTCACAGTAGCCAGCTTCATAGAAAGGAACTGAAATAGATATCTCAATTTCAGTATCAGGAAAATCTAATCTAGATGCAGAATTACTTCTTGAACTAAAAAGATATCTGAGCTTACCTCAACCTGGCGCTGCAATGACTGCACGTAGTTTATAATCTCGTCGAGCATAACTGCTTTACCTGTCACCTGCAATGAGAATTCAACCAGAAATTTAAAATTAAAATTCTGTAATCATATGCCACCAGCTCATGCAAAAATGCTGTTGAATCGAGATCTTCTTCATTACCTTATTGCAACCTGGGACCAGATCTTGCAGGAACTTCATCCGTTCGCTGATCTTCTCTCTTCGGACCTGGCCAAGAACTACCACCATGTTAATGCCAAAGTGATAAAAGAAATACACTACTACGAGAGCGAAATTCACCGTTCTCACCCTTTCTGCTAGACTGTGGCTGTCTGTAGCTTGGCCTCTCCTTGCCCTCACATGGATGTAATCCTGCTTGGGCGGCTCGGGAGGCTTTGAATTGTTCTCTTTTCCTTTCTTCTGATCGCTATCCTCCACTCCATTGCTATTCTGTTCGGCCTTTGGCTTTATGGCATTCTTTCCGGCACCAGCGGCTTCCTCCGGCTTGCATCTCTTTGCGCTTGAATTGTCGTCTTCAGTTGCCTGAAATTGAGCATTTGGAATTTTGAGAAACCAAGAAAGAGAACTTGTTTTGGAATTCTGAATTTTAGTAACACCCATGAAGACAATTTGAGAATTTGGGAGAGAAATCTACGAAAAATCCATTTGCATACCTTAGCATCTTTGGCTGAGGGAGTCGATGGGAGCTCCTTTGGCTTGCCCTTTGGAGCTGCTTTTCTCTTTCTGGCGTTGACCTCATTTGGGCCTTTGAGCTCCCCACCTGTGATCTGATAGGAAGCTGACGATTCTTCACGGGCATTCCTGAATTCTGCATTTTCAGGGCTAGAAGAGCGCGACAATCGATTGAACTTCTTGTCAGACACAGAAGCCGATCGCATCTCTGCCTCCAACCCGTCCTGCAACGCCATTTCCCTGTTCTCTGAAATGCCTGTCTGAGATCCAGCCTTGAGAGACTGGCTGCTTGAGACTCTTGAAAGCTTACCGCTTTCCATCCTTGGCTGTGACGATCTATATGGAAATTCAGTTTCAGGGAACCCGAATTGGTTTGTCAAGCTGCCATAACTTCCATTGCCGAAGCAGGAGAACTTGGCAGCTCTCTCTGCAAAGCCAGGATCAGCAGAGAAAGGGGCCAGACTCGGGTGGCCTGCTATCGAACCCCCCGGAACGGGCAAATTCCCCCTGGCCTGACGATCCATGGTGGAGAGATTGAGCTTAGGTGGGGAATTCAGAGGCGTGCTGTAACATGAGGTGTTAGTACTGTTATTTCCTCCAATGTAAGAAGCATGGCTGGTGGCACCCATTGTCTGTGACCGTGGCGAGATCTCGCCAGAGTTACAGATGCTCCCCAACCGCCCTATCAGTTCCCGAATGACAACACTCTCAACAGGAACGGCAGCATTTGATGCAGCAGGAGATGAGACAATCGAGCTGAGGGCGGATTCGAACGGGACGCTCTGGTCCATCGAACTCTCCCAATTGAGATTGAGAAAGCAAGACGGCAACTGTTCGGGGGTGCAATTCAACTCACCCAGCTGAACATCCATACCTGACGTGGATTGCTGCCAGTTGGGAGGCGACGACGATGATCCGCCATAGCTCAGTGGAGTTGGGCTATTGGAATTCACGAAAAGCTTCTCTTTTTCCATAGGAACTGATGGAGAGAGGCGGTAATTCAACAAAATAACGAAGACCCAGATGAGATTCGGCAGTGAAAAGCAGGAGAAAGGCAATAATTCGGCCAAAGAAGAAAGACCCAGATGAGATTCTGCAGCAACAGACAACGAAAAGGCAGAAATTCGACAAAAAGCCAAGACCCAAATGAGATTCGGCAGCGGCAAGAAGGAAAATCGAAGAGGGGGACGAAAGAAGGAAGACCCAGATGAGATTCAGCAGTTAACAGCAAGAATCGAACAAAAGTCAGGCGCTTTTGCTTCCACAAAATGGGTATTTGGATGTGGTAAGGTTCAAAGAACCAGAAGATGGGATGATTTTTCTTTTCAGAGAGAGGTTTGGGAAGTAAAGAAGGGAAAGGGAATGGAAAGGAGGAAGCGAGCGAAATATAAAGAGGGAGGGTGATAGCAAGCTGAGAAGAAAAAGAAGGATTTTGACTTTTTTTTTTTTTTTTTTTTTTTCTTCCGTAGATTTTTGAAGGTCGGTGTTTAAATCCGTGATGGATGGTGGAAGAGATGCCGGGCCTTGGACGTCAAACCAGCTCTGTTCCCTTCTCTGCCAGAGCTTTTTGGAATTTTAGATTGGATGGTTTGTTTTTCTGTGGGCCATGCATCTGAATGTGGGCAATGCATCTGGGAGAGCTTTAAAATGCTCGTGATGAGAGAGTTGTGCTTTGATACTCTGGCTGACTCTGAAGGATGATACGCAGTCACTTAGAAATTACTCAGAAATTGCACATATGTAATTAAGTAGTTAAAATAAACCACCGAATTATGTTGCCACCTGAGCATCCATAAAAACCCATGAGCCGCCTCCCATGGGTCGACCTCAGAGCACCTTTTCATATATATATATATATATATATATATATATATATATGTGTGTGTGTGTGTGTGTGTGTGTGTGGGCCCCACCATGATGTGTGTTGAACATCAACACCGTGCATTTGATGTATCCCCTTTAACTTATTGGATATCCCAAAAATCAGCTGGATACGGAACTCAGGTGGGCCATACCATCTAAAATCATGTGAAGACATGCCTAAAACATATAAAAGAACTTGGTGGAGCCCACCTGAAACTTGGATGCATCTGAAACTTGGTTTGACCCCTCATCCAACTGGGACACACATAATGAATGGGCTGGATTTTTGAACCACATCTCGGTGGGTCCAATAAATGATTATTAATGTTTTAATGGGAAGATAACCCTCTCAACTTTTGTGGGTGTGGCCCACAAAAGTCATGGATTGACTTGATTTTTAAGCCTGAGGCCCACCATGGAATGGTGCATTTGACTGATGGGGTAGATGTTCGACATGCATCACAGTGGGCCCACACAGTTCCCATGAGGTGGACCGCATATAACCATTTCCATATTTCCATATATATATATATTATATATATATATATATATATATATATATATATATATATAATATATAGTATTGACACACATAAATCCAAGCTGTCTAGATCAATGACCCATCCACATGGAACATGATAGAGGAATTACAATAAGATGGCAAGTGACAACCACCATTAGATTTTACAGTTGGGAAGACCATTCTGTTTTTTAATTTTCTTTTTTTCTTTTTTATTATTTGCTTTAACTGCCTTTCAAATTCATAAATTGGACAGTTAAGATTGCTTGACCAACATAATTATAGAAACATGCTTCATTTGCAATGCACCCCACAATTTGGATGGTCCGGATAATAGTACATGAGTGACTCGTATGATGATGATGTCCTTCTTATTCTCAAAATGGCAGTGAGGTAGGAGTAGCACCTAAATAGCCTTTGAAAGAAAGCATTTGAAAAGTGGAAGTAATTTGATACTATGTAAGGTGACACCTCAAAATTAGACTGAATAAGCTATTACTGCTATTCAAGATCAGATTAATTGAATAATCTTAACCTTTGATTCATAGAAACTTGTTTATCCAACCATTGGATTTTTTTTTATTTTTTTTTCTAATTTAAATTTTAAATCCCAATCCAATAGTCAAATAATTAAATTACAGTATCCGTAATTTGTGTGGTCCAATTTGACTTACTCATATTTCACATATGCAATTTCTAAGTAATTTTAAAATGATTTCTATACGGCTATCTTTTTAGAGTATGCAATTTTTTGGTAGAATGTGATGGATAATGGTAGGCATTTAGAAATTGAGAAGATGGCATACAACTAACTTAAATTAGGATGTCCAAATCACAAGTTCTAATTTATATGTATCATGGACAAAAGTTTATGCTTTTTTATTATTTCATTATAGATTGGCGGGCATTTATTGGACAATTAGAAATTAAAAAATGAGTAAGAATTCTAGTTCAAAAATAAGTCTATATGGATCTAAGGTTAGGTTGTTCAGTCAACCTAGTTTTAGGACCTAATTTATGCTAAGTGTAAAATTTTTAGTACCTGCATAGCAGGCCTCATGCTCTACAAGAGTATCAAATAATCATTCATGGTCGGAGATAGAGAGAAAGGGAAGCATATTGCGTCACACCCGCCTAGACAATATAATAATCCATTCCGGCGGGCCCACCATGATGTATGGTTTTTATCTATATCATACATCAATTTTTTTCAGATCATTTTAAGGTATGAGCTAAAAAATAGGCAGTTCCAAAGCTTAAGTGAACCACAATGCAGGGCCACCATCATGTTTATTTGTCATATAACTTGTGCATAAGGTTATATAGGCCTAGATGAAGGAACAACACAAATTATGAAACTTTGCAGCTCCTAAGAAGTTTTTAATAGTAGGTGTTTAATCCCCACCATGTGGTCCAATTGAGCCCAAAATGATATAGAAAAATGGATGGAGGGTATGGATTAAACCCATATATCACACTAGGCCCCACATATATCAACTTCATTTTTAGGTTCATGCTCAACGGTGATTTGTAAAAAAATGGATAGTGTGGATAAAACTCATACATCATGGTATGCCCCATGAAGATCTACTTGAATGGATTATAATCCAAGCCGGGTAGGATGCAATCCTCATGCGAGAGAAAGGGTTCCCTTTTCTTTGTTAAATTGGCCTTTGATGCAGGGAGATGAAAAAAAGACAAGAGATTCATAAGATGCTCCGACCACATGTGATGGTTGATACACAGGCATTTTAAAATGGCATACATTAATTCAAACTAAACAGACTAAATTATGAAATTTACCTCCATAATTACAAAATCATATTGGTTGAACCATCCTAACTCCCGATTCGTGGACAACTGTTTAAAGGAACATGTCTAAACAACAACCAAATGATAAAATAAGCTTAATTTGATATATTTAAATTGGAAATCGTACTTTGAATAGTTTAATTTGAATTACTTGTATGCTAAGTATGCAATTTATAAGTAACCTCTACATGCCGGCATATCATCCATCACACTATGCCAGAGTATCAAAGTTCTCTCAAATGATAAAGAAGGTGTAATGGAAATATTAAAAGTTGGGGTTTCCTTGTCTTTCTCACATCTGATTGGTATTGCCATTTTAATATAGC